>KZ651999.1:184583-195628 GCA_001010745.2 Gerris buenoi | reverse complement strand
ATAGCTCAGATGGTAAGAGCACCTGTACGGTAAACAGAGGTCCCGTGGTTCGATTCCCGGTGCGGGGGTGTATTTTTCTCTGTATGTCTCCCGTAGTTATTGATAATTGTAATTTGGATTATTTAAAATTTAATCTTTCCGTAGTAATAAAACTACCAAAAATTTAAAAATTATAGTTTTTCTTTGTCAAAAAACCTTAAATAGTGTTTAAAGAATCTTTTATACTCCGCATATTTTGTAACAAAAAACGGTACGTTTTCCTAGACGCGACTCCAGCGATAGTCGCCTCGCGCGCTTCTGAGTTTGCATGTTAAGAGTCGCTCATCTAGGAAAACGGTAATAATATGCAAACTCAGAAGAGGAGCCCTCAGCGATAATCGCTTGGGGACTATCGTTTGAGTATCTATGTCACTGAGTCGCGCCTACAAAAAATAAAGCTTTACCCCCAGATTCTTAAACGTCTCTAATCTTGGGAACGGATCAAGGAACTAGATACGTTGGAGTAGTTCAACTGCGTTTAAATGTAAAAGGTACACTCGTTTTACGTCATATAATATATGGATGAAAATTTATAGCTAAAATAAAGTTTTTAATTTCCGCCATCTTGATGATACGGCTGGGCCGGCTATGCTTCTTAACGAGTTCGTCGTATTTATTAAATTCTAATTGCGTTCGTCTGACCGATTTTTTTCTGTCTAAAGGTTACAATGTTACTAAAAGTCTGAGATATAGAGATCAGTTTTACTATATCAGGTAGTTAATTCAGGGAGCCTAAGCACCTTTTATATTCTGACGTTACTCAGGCTTCCAGAGAAATATCTCTGATACTATACAATAAATCTTTATCAATAAAACTCAGACTTTTAATTCCCACCTGATCTCTTAGATCGTCAATTATGCTAACCATCACTAAACATACATCCCCCCCCCCTTCTTTCCTTTGCATTGCACTTAACTGTCAAATAAATAACTTCGCTCGCTCCGCTAAAGGGTTACACTGCCATTTAATTTACAACTTCAGCGTATTAGGGTATTATAAACCAAAGGATCAGCTATAGCTATACTATAAGTCTAAATCCCGTCTCTCTAGAATTCGAACCGCCATCATCAGACATACAAAATCAAAAATTTTAATTTCTTTCTTTATTAATACTTGTCTTTTATCTTTTAAAAGTAGGTTACTCATCCGATTTTGCAGTAATTGGGATGGTTTGTCGAAAGTAACCATAGATGGTATTGACATATTATTTCCAGCCATCTGAGCAAATTGGATATAGCAAAGCAAGTGAATGTGACCCTACTGGAATTCAAAACAGATCCAAATCTCATGTGACCATTCGTCCAATATAAAACGCGAGGAAGCTGTGTCGCACATTTCGAAAATTGACAAACTATTTTTCTATTTTATTTTACATTTTGTTCACTATCCCGTCTGTGAAAATCTTTGAAGTGTATAACGAACTTAATACATTTTATCTTTACGTAAGATTTTTCATCTAATTCGAAAAAGAATTTATCAGAATATAAGTATACGAGACTTGGAAAAACAATGCAACATCTTTAAAGCAATGTTCTATCTCAACTAATATCTTTAAGTCCCACCTCCTCGAATGAAATATGAATAGCACCAAGTCCATGACGCCACTCTTTATTTAAGTCAATCACTTAAAACAGAATATTCTAAATTCCTAAAGGGGACGTTTGGAACAAATTGTCCCATTGTTTTAAAGAGTCCTTCTTCAATTACCAATGCATCTTGGTTTCAATACACTCAAGGATTGTAGGCGCCACAAATCCTTTGTAATAGTAACTTATTTATTTGTAATACTGTTATAACTCTTTTTATGTATTTTAAGAAGTAAACTAAACCCAGCATACATTGGAAATTCTTAAAATTTTACACAACTGCTGTATCAACTATTTATTAGCTTTTATTTCACTTCTACTTTTTCAATATCCCTTTTAAAACCCTTTTTTATATATATTAAAAACTACTTATATGTCACATACTTGTTAATAAAAATCTGTCCAATTTATACTAATTTTTCTGTATAGTTGCACGCGAATATTTGAAAACTAGACATTTCTATTTTTATTACTACGTGTTTATTAGCTTGCTTTCTTGTTTGTTTGTCCAGTATAAATCTTGCAATCGATTTTTATCTAACTTCCCGAGTAGCTAGACATTTGAAAATTTTAGAATAGCTCAGAACACGATGACAACGCATTATTTTAATACTTTTATCCATCTTTTAGCAATATTTAATTCGTTTTCAGCAAATTGTGCTGTATGGAAAGTTAGTTCGGAAAATATACGCAAGTTATTTAATTTGTTTTGACATGTCCCATATTTAGAATCTTCATTTTGACAGGTTTCAAATTTATGATTTATGACAGAAAATGTAAATACGTAGTATATAAAAAGTTCTTTTTATCGTGCAATTATATAGTTTACATTTTGAATTATGTTTATATAGACTACCTTTTATAATTGTTTTTTTTTTTATTGTTATTAAAAGAGTTGTAACATAATTATGATATTGACAATACATAACTTAATCGGAAATATCAAAGGTGCAATGTATATATTATCAAATGACGGCAATATCAACTGTACAATGTATCAGCAAAATATAAAATTCAGGAATATCAAATATCATGAACTTAATTTTCCCCTAAATATTCATCCAAAGATCACAATATTTATCACATCAAAAATATTTATTTATACTTGATTTTTTAATTCTTTAATGCTAAAAATCATAATTTTAAATTGTAAGATTTTGAAGTCGTAAACTTTAACTTTTATCTCGCCATAGAATCTCTTATGGCATTATTTTATAACATCTTCATAAACGATGGCACATAACATAAAAAGGAAAATTATTACATCTTTAAAAAAAAAAAAAATAGTTGTTGCTTCTAATAAATTATCCATCGTTTAAGACAAATATTACGTTTTAATTTCTTTTAAAAGAGTTTTGATTGTATTTTATGATAATAATTTCATGAAATGAATTTTTATATACATTTATATTTACCACAGAATAATATTTTATTTATGGTGCAAAAATCGTTAATTTATTTATTTATTTCTTAAAACCGGATGCCCTTTTAGGGTATAGTTGAATTGTAGCTTCAATGTTTGAATATCAAACATTTTAAACAAATTATATTGTTGTAAATATTAGATGTCATCTTTTCTACATATTTTATTTTTCTTTTACGAGGGGGGTAAAATGGAAANTTAGTATATTTAATGGTTTTCTATATACAAAATTCTAGCTTGATTTTAGTCAGACACTTTTTTTGCTTTCTTAGTATATTTAATGGTTTTCTATATACAAAATTCTAGCTTGATTTTAGTCAGACACTTTTTTGCTTTCTTAGTATATTTAATGGTTTTCTATATACAAAATTCTAGCTTGATTTTAGTCAGACACTTTTTTTGCTTTCTTAGTATATTTAATGGTTTTCTATATACAAAATTCTAGCTTGATTTTAGTCAGACACTTTTTTGCTTTCTTAGTATATTTAATGGTTTTCTATATACAAAATTCTAGCTTGATTTTAGTCAGACACTTTTTTTGCTTTCTTAGTATATTTAATGGTTTTCTATATACAAAATTCTAGCTTGATTTTAGTCAGACACTTTTTTGCTTTCTTAGTATATTTAATGGTTTTCTATATACAAAATTCTAGCTTGATTTTAGTCAGACACTTTTTTTGCTTTCTTAGTATATTTAATGGTTTTCTATATACAAAATTCTAGCTTGATTTTAGTCAGACACTTTTTTGCTTTCTTAGTATATTTAATGGTTTTCTATATACAAAATTCTAGCTTGATTTTAGTCAGACACTTTTTTTGCTTTCTTAGTATATTTAATGGTTTTCTATATACAAAATTCTAGCTTGATTTTAGTCAGACACTTTTTTGCTTTCTTAGTATATTTAATGGTTTTCTATATACAAAATTCTAGCTTGATTTTAGTCAGACACTTTTTTGCTTTCTTAGTATATTTAATGGTTTTCTATATACAAAATTCTAGCTTGATTTTAGTCAGACACTTTTTTGCTTTCTTAGTATATTTAATGGTTTTCTATATACAAAATTCTAGCTTGATTTTAGTCAGACACTTTTTTGCGCGCTATCTCCTGGACTATTAGTTTAATGCAGTTTGTACTAAGTAAAGACAGAACTTACGTTTACTCGTTACAAACTGAGTTCAATGATCTAGGTAAGTTAACAGTAAATATGGCCGAAGTACAGTCAAAGATAAGATTTGTGTTATGAATTGCGTGAGTAAAAAGCAGAAGCAATAGATTGAGAGGATTAGAATGAAAAAATATGCGGTAAGTAAAGTAGGAAGAGCCTGTGAAAGATTACAGGCATTGTGAGAACTCAGAGAGGAATAAGAGACAAGACAATCAGCGCTTACCGTTGTTGTTTTTTCTACCGTGTTATGACTCCATATTGCTTTTATTAAGATTCGACTTCCGAGCTTACCGAAGGTAACGGAAGCTATGTGATCGTTCTGAAGAACAAAAATATTTTTGGTGTCCGATTTCAAAAAAATTACCAACCAGAAATCTGTTTCAGACATCAAGGAACATTTTTGGTTCCGTGTCTCTGTGTTTGTCAGTCTGTCACTCAATTTTTGCGAACCAACATATCTTAAGAATTGAATGAAATTTGTGATAGCATAAGTATCTCATTGTTGGTCTCATACAGGATTCAACCTTTTACGCCTGTTTGTTTCTCTTTAACATGAGCACAAACATACATTTATTTACACCTATATCTTCAAAAGAACTCATCTGATTTTTAAAAAATTTGAATGGTTTGTCGAAAGTATACCGCAGATATCACCAGATTAATTTCAATCGAATATACTCTTTAACTTCTGCTTGATTAATACTTCAATTTATGTAGCAAAAAGTTTTCCACAAAATGCACGAGTTGCCTACCGTACTTTATTTACGATTGTGAATTTTAATAATAAATACATTTAAAAAAAATAATAAACTTCCTTCATATAAGTATGCAGTTTCTCTTTTGATTAAGATGACATTAATTCATTAGTTGTATTTTGTACTGAATTAATTGTTTCGGTCGACGTATAATTCTCATCATTTTCATCATAATCACTTAAATCACTCATTGCTTTTCCCTAAAAACTTGATAGAAACAGTTATTTTAATTAAAAAAACAGCATATTAGTTTTGTTTAATGTAAACAAACTCGCTATTCGTGCGTTAAGGTGAAGAATTCCTCTTTTTACTACGTTTTTATTAACTTGATTTCTTGTTTGTTTGTTTGTCCGGTACAAATCTTGCAATCGAATTTTTACTAATATCCCGAGTAGCAAGACATTTAAAACTTTCAGTACAGCTCAGAACACGATGAAAATGCATTATTTTAATACTTTTAGTCATTTTAAAGCAGAATTTAATCCGTTTTCAGCAAGTTTGCTGTATGGAAGGTTAGTTCGAAAAAATCCGCAAGTTATTTCATTTTTTTGTCATATCCAATTATTTTGGCTATCTTTTCATTTTGACGTGTTTCAAATTTGTGTTTTTTTATTAGAGGTAAACATTGAATGACAGCGAAAAAGGAAAAGTAAACAAATTAATTAATTAAGTGACGTGTGACAACCAGATTTAAATTCGGAACTATTTTTTATCACTAACATTATAATATAGCAATAAAAATATATATTAATCATTTCATATATGAGTAAACAGAAACTTTGAAAACGGAGTAAAAAAAAATTCTTTTTATCTTAAAATTATTCCGCCTTATGAATACAGCTACGAAAAGATTTACTTTCTACGCATCTAAATAGAGATATAGTGTTTACATTTCGTATGAATTGTAGATAAAAGGGTGTTAACAAAACTGCACTACGTACTTACTTATAAATATTTAATTATATAACTGTATTTAAGAGACTGATGTAACAGATATATATAAGATATGAGATAATACAAACATAAAAATGTTTATAAAAGATGTCCAAGATTTTTAGGTTCCTTCTTTTTGTCATTTTTCGAAAAGAGAATAAAATAGGGCGGATGTTTCAACGAATATAATTTCGAAACTACGACTTGGAAAAAAAGGGAAGGACCAGAGTCGTGAAGAGTTCAAGAAAAGATGCCTGAGCCTGAATAATCTCGAAACCCATGTGATTTGTGACACCTACCGACACAAGGAGTTTCTCGACAAGAAGTCGGGTAGGCGGTTTTTGTTTCGTAACAAGCTATAAGGTTCAGTTTTTTTAAGGAGAAGATCTTCTATATAGGACCGCTTTGGTCGTCTAATAAGACAGAAGGCGCCACAAGTGGGTGGCGCTTCTAGACAAGTTGGGTTCGTGAGTCAAAGGACTAAAAATCAGTGAAAGTTTGTTGGACTGAGACATTGAGTGTGGTGGGAGAGCAACATCGTGTTTAAGGAGCAGAAGACAATGATCTTTATGAGTTTTGTATAAGGACGTGAGGCGTCACTTCATGTGGTCTAGGAGTAGCTTAGACAAAGAACCTACAATGCCAATCATACAAACTACAATCGTCTTATTTCTTTTATTAACTACAACCCATAGACTTACAAAAGCTTCTTGAGACCCAACCGTTTAGACTGCATACTGACTTTCCATCTTAACTAATAGATGCAAACAATCAATTAAAAACAGGTTTTAATGCAATTTTAAAGGACTTTTATCATTCTTATTATTTATTTATAGCTGAGAGATTAAGAAGTGCAATAAGAAGGAAAAGAATAAACAATCATATTAAAGTATCTCAAAATAATTGTATAAAACTAAATCTAAAATGAAATCAATACACTTATATTTTCATGGCAATCAAACTGAAAATGTGGATTTTAAATTGTTTCTTAATCTTAATTATATCAGTGAACTGATAATAACTGGTCTCTATTTAAACAAATCAATGTTTACGATTGATTATATTGATAATTCAGATAAATATTTATCATTTATAATGTCCGTCAGTCCGTCATTGTAAATGATAAATATCATAATACGATGATGGTAACATAGACTATTATTATCTATACGTATTTATAAAGAAGAAGATTGTCTGTTAGTAGGTGTATATAATATGCAAATCTGAAGTTATTTCTTATATAATATGAATGTTTGCCGAGATTGTATTTTCTTAAATTTGATCCTTAAGAGGAGAAATAGGGGTATTTTGTACTGATTTTCCGAAATTAGGAAGTTAATACTTCTCATAAGGGGGAAGGCTTCTCATAAGGATATAAGCATATAGACCATTTTCATCCAAGGATGCGATAAGGCACCGGGAGGGGGGATGTAGAAGGAAAATACCTTTGTTTTTCCCGGAAGATTAACTTTTAAAACTGTTTCTCCAGTATTCAGAGTCAATTAATAAATAAGGGATTTTTGCTTATTATATTATACAGAAGGAGAGGGTATAGCAATACCGGGGGAAGGGGGGGGAGGGNTGGTGTGGCACGTAGCTTCCTCGCATCCTATCACGTACTTTATTGATTTCACGCTTTTAAAAGCCTAATTTTATTATTTATTGTCTAATTTATTTAATTGTTTCTGCTTCCCAGCTTGCTGAAGGTAACGGAAGCTATGTGATCGTTCTGAAGAATCTATATTACGGTGAGAAATACATTTCATCTCCCACTGAAAAAAGTGTTATAATGGGGGGGGAGGGGGGACGCAGGAAATTAGGGGCATCTAAATATTTTCGCTTAGAAAATACAAACGCATATATAAATAAACGCTTATAATAAATAACGCTACATAAATATAATGTGAAGTGGCGAATAACTGGTTACAAATACCAATTATATGTCTTATGCAGCTATGGAGCGACACACTAATTGTTTTAGAAAATCTTGTTTCGTTTTTACTAGGTGTGCATTGGAGTTGTCCGCATGCAATATTGAGCTGAGCATGCATTTTAATCTTTAACATTAAAAAAAAAAAAAAAACTATAAACAGCTGAAATTTGATCAAAAATCGTAATATTTCTAATTTTTAATTAAAAAGCATTTTTTCCCTGTTTTTCTATTTTACCCCCCTCCTAAAAAAATATGACAAAAGTGGAAATAACAACAATAACTGTACTCTTAAAGAGCTTTCCAGCGACATGCATCATGTAGGGCATATACTATTTTAACTTTTGTGCCCGTATCCCTGTGTTACCAATTTGGACCATTTCAGATTTATACCTTCCTATGTTTGGTCACTATATGACCGTGCCGAATTTTGTGCGGATCGGTTGAGCCGTTTAGGAGAAGTGTGTATCCAACCAAATGCAAAGTGTAGTATAAGAGCTTCACTTTACTCACCTCAATAAATGCCAGCTGATTATGTGAAGTGGCAAATAACTGGCTACGCATGCCAATTAAAAATTTTATGGAGCTGATGAAGTGACGCACTATCGTGTTTTTCGTCTAGTCATGATGAGTTCTCTTGTTTTGAAGGTCACGTGTGAAAATTATTATCGGTTAATAAGTTTTGGAATAAAATTTTAGATTTGTGTAAAAAAAAACCAACAAACAGACTCCTTTCTTTAGTTTATGTTTCCAATCCCAGGGAGGTCTACTAGATGTGTTAAGTGGCAGACCCCCCACCTTGTACTAAGGTTGTGCCAAAGGGGACGTAAAAAACGAATGACTAATTATTGCGTTATTTTGGTACAAGGTAATTATTGGTATATAGTATTTATTCTTGACAGATAGGTAGTAGTTTTGTTCTCAATATATCCATTATATGGCGAACTTTTTATTATTTATGTGTAATAATATGAATTTATAGTAATTTTGTATTATAGTAATTTTGTTCTTCTAGTGTACATTATACAGTGAATTTGGATCTTCTTTTACCTACATTACAGTACCTTTGGTCGTTTTGAATATAGATTATAGTAATTTTTAATAAACAGCTTGGTTGTCCGGTGAAATCCGCGTCACGAAGGAGATGAAGTCCGACGTTTCGCTTCCACTACTGGAAGCATCTTCAGGGGTCAACCCTGAAGATTCTTTCAACGAAACGTTGGAATTCATCTCCTTCGTGACACGTATTACACCGGAAAACCAAGCTGTTTATTACGAGTCTACCCGCGAAAGGCTACGCACCAAGTTCATAGTAATTTTATTCATCTAGTATCGATTATACAGTGAATTCGATAATTTTGTTTGTTATTCCTTACAGTAAATAAATGATGGTTGAAACTAACAAGACAATCGAATAAATTTTTTTTTTAACTAAACAAAGAATTAAAAATGAAGAATGGCTATCAGTGTTAACACTAAGTTACAATTACTTTAGTTTTAAAACAAAAGAGTTGTTTTAAACGTTAATCCAGATAAGAATGTGAAAATGTTCCAAGGAATTATGTGACAGTAGTTGTTCAACACTTGTTGGGATTCCATCTGGTCCGTTTATATGAATTTATGAGTTGTTGACAAGGGTGGGATTTACCACGGGTTTTTAACTAACAATTATTTTTAAAGCATCTGTGTAATCCTGTGTATTAGTAACGCTAAATTAGTTTCATCTGCTCGCGGCGCCTCATCCACCTAGCGACCGAACTCGCTTTAACTTCTCCAACCACTGCTTGCTTGTTACACCCGGTAATTCATTTAGATTTAGAACATAATCTTTTAACTAAATGCCATAAAAAAACTGCAATTATATAAAGAAGTCAGTGTTTTTTTTTAAATTAATTACATGTATTCTTTTATTTTAATATTATATATTCTTCCTTATATAATATTACACGAGAATTATCTATTATAAACCCACTATAAATATTAGCATTGTTTAAATCAAGGCCGTCCAATAAAACATTTATGAAACTACAACTGTTGTCAGTGATTACAAAAATTAAATTATCTTTTCTATATTATTAAAATAGTTTTGTAAACAAACAATTTCAGTGATTAAGATTAAGAAAGAGTAGGATATACTAAACTGTGCGTAAAACAAAGTTAGAGAAAAAAAATAATAATAAAATAATCTATATACAAAGAACGAATACGGGAAAACGTGGGTAGAGGGGGTAGATAATTGATATGTTTGTTTATTTCCCTTCTTAGACATTTTATTTTCTTTTAGTCTTATTTATTACAAATGACTGCGAAATGACCTTCCAAGATCAGTTGACCCCATAGTAGATACACAGTATGCACATTACATGCGAGAGGTCATGAGTTCGAAATTCGGCATCCTTCACTAAAATTACAATCAAAGAAACCCTATTACTTTAGACATTTAATTTCGATTTACATTAATGTTTTTCTATGCGACTCTTCTTTAATATTTCTATATTACGGTGAGAAATACATTTCATCTCCCACTGAAAAAAGTGTTATAATTAAAATGGTTTTTTAAGTTCAGTGGAACACTATTTAATTTAAAGTAATTGGTTAAAAGCTAATAAGTCAATAAAAACTAAGAAAGTCAATAACTGACCTCACCTTTACTCGAGCTTTACAGTCATTATTGAAGACCCTCAAATTTTTTTTGCAATTGAAAGAACTCAACAGAATACTACGTGATTGGAAGAGAGGATTAAATTTAATGCTATTGTTCTAACAATTTATTTTATTGCATGGATTTACCAAAATCATCAAAGTTGCTATTTACGAATAATAAGTTATTATTATAATTTTATTAGAGACTGAAGAACATAGTGGCCACGGCCACTTCGTATATCCGGATACTGTTATTAAGTTTGTTCCAACCAAGCATTGTCCGCAGATCGTCACGGGCATGCGCAATGGATAAAAGCCGTTCCAAGCCGACTTGTGGCAGTGTTTCGCACCTTCCACGAAACGGTTCCAACCCGGGCTGAGATCGTTTGCGAACCGTTCAATGTATGGTCCCAACGATCCTCTGACAATAAAGGCCTATTTACACGTATTAAGTTAACTGATTAACTAAATTTTAAGTGACTTAATTGTTAGAAAGCGTTTACACGTATTCACACTTAATATTTAGTTAAGCTGTTTAGTTCACTAATAATGGACGTTGAACAATGTG
>KZ651999.1:126564-156711 GCA_001010745.2 Gerris buenoi | reverse complement strand
AAAAAAATGTGGAACGCTTCACGATTTTGCGTGTCATCCTTGCGCAGGGGCCATGCTAATCTTCTCTGTATCGTTCCAATTTTAGTATATGTACCGCCGAAGCGAGTACATCAAGGTCACGCATAGAACTCCATCTAAGCTAACTACAGAATGTCAGTGGTAATCTTAAAACTTTTAATATTTTTTTTTTTATTTTAACATTTCTTACTTCCATTAGAATTTGGTAAAAATATGTTTGAACTAGATTGTTGAGTACAATAGGAGCTAAAGTGGTTTTGTAAAAAAACCTAGGGGTTTTAAGAAGAAAACTGGATACATACAAAAGAAGGAGAAAAAAAATAATGCTATTGGGGTTGGATATACGCAGTGAACTCTAATATGCTACAGAGTTCTAGATCTTTCCAGGAGTCTCTACTACAAATCTGTTTGAACTCTCAGTTTAACTCCTTCTTTTAAATGCTTAGAAATAATGCTTTTATCATATTATATAAAGATCCAGAATTATATCTTATTAATAATATGATTCTGTAAGCAACTAAGTAAAAAGTTGCTTTCCGTTAAAGAAAATATGCCCGATACAACTGTCAGTAATACTAAATAACTTAAGTATAAGAAAATGGATTAAGATCAACTTTGACGCAATGGAATTTTAGACAGAGAATCGAAATATTAAAAGGAAAATATAGCTTAAAAATAGTTAGGAGTCAGAGATTCACAGCATACATATTCTACAGAATTCTAGAGCCTTCTGGGAACCACAGCTTAAATCTTAAAGCTAATTATGACTCATAAGGTTTTCATTTCAGACTTAGCTTCTATAATAAGAAATAATGCTATAATCCTAGACCTTGAATTTATTTAGCATTACTGATTAACTGATTCCGTTATAAACTAAGTAAAATGATCCTTGAAGTTAAATAATACGTCCCATAATTTTGTGACTCAAATACTCAACTTAAGTTAATAACTTAACTTAAGTAAAAGTTGTCTGATTCAGTCACACTTTAGGTCGTGTACAAAACAGTAACATTCGTTATCAGTTATATGATAAAAAAAAACCTTTTTAACAAACAAAAATTATCATGCACTGCACATGCCTTAAGACAGTTGGATTGGGTTAATTACCAGATAATAGTGACAGTCATGAAATACCTATAGTATTTTTGAAATAATTTCCAACTATTGACAATAACCACTTAGGTTGGATTAAATTATTTTTTTAGCAAGAATAGGATGGAATAGCAATCTTCTAGTCAGCTTGAAGATGACCCAAAGAGGGGTCGAAATATTGCAAAAGAGGTCTTTTAATTTTTTCCTTTTGACCCTTACTATCACTAAGAATAACATACATATTAAAAAGAGACAAACCTTACTACTGACTATAAGAGTTAGTATTTTCTTCTATTTTATTGTTCACTTCAGTCTAAATAAGGAACTTAATAGTTTCTTCTAGCTCTGACCAATGTAATACTCAATCTCAATATAAATTATATAAAATCATATTTCACTGTAAGTTAGTTATTTTGACTTTTATGTTCCTTAACTCTGAATTAAACTTAAAGACCATAACAGTCATACGCCCGGAATATATTCAAATAAATAAATTAACAGAATGAATTGATAAACACAACCAATAAACATACACAACACACTACATTGAAAAAAAAAACATGCATCCTGTCATAGTATCAGTGTATGTGTCGGAAACGTGCGACTTGAGTAAAAGGTGACCAATTATGCTAAAATTTGGTAAATATGTTCACCAATGTTCGCGGGCAACGCTCGTGCGTACATTTTCAATTGGAATTTCAAGACGGGAAATAATTTTAACTTCATCTATTCAATAAGAAAGCTTTTTCTTTTTTTTTTTTTAATAAAGTTGCTTAGTAAATCCAACAGCGATATCACTATGAAGTAAGTGTTAAAGATTGCTAAAACGATTTTTTAGTAAAACTCCACTCAAATCATCTAATGCAAAATTGAAACATGCGTGCAATATTTCAACCTGATACAAGAAGTTTTTGTGTAGTGAATTGAAACATTTTATAATAGTTAAACGAAGGTGTCCGTTACATGGAGGTTAGAATAAGTATTTAAATAAATAGTCCTGTTCCGCTACTACACGGCTCTTTACTTTAATCATCTTCTATATCTATCAACTTAACTATTTCCTTCAAAGGATGAGCCACGCGATGTTTAGTATTGATTAAAGCGAGCTTCTTACATTTAACAAACAATGCCCAGTTAATTTTTGAACAACAATATGCATTTTTTTACCTACACTTTTATTTTCAATTTTTAAGTTTTGGTAATATTCATACTGCATAAAGCGTACATATTGTTATCGACAGAGGAAATTATTCTCCAGTGTAGCTTAATTGGCTAGAGTATCTGTACTGGAAATATAGAGAGGTCCGTAGTTCGAATCCCGGCGCTGAAGTGTATTTTTCTCTGTCTGTCTCCCCTTGTAAATAGTAATTATAATTTAATTTAAATTAAAATCTACACTTTTATTTTGAAGGGGTTCGATGTGGTAGGTCAAAATATCTTAATTTAAACTAATGGCACATCTTTCATCCGTTAAAGTACATACATGTATCTCATAAAATTAAACTAATATTATGCCGTTCATATTAGGCGTTGATAATTGTATTAGGAAATAAATAAAGACTTTTAGACGAGGACTCGTTGGACTTCCAAGTTAAAATGTTTGTGATTGTGAATGCTAACGTTTTGAATTCGTTTCAGAGATCATACTCAAGATATCTGCTCATGATATGCGTCATTAGCCAGTTTCTGGTGACTCACATCATAAGCATTACCTGCTCAAGCATGAACCCTGTCCTGCAATGTGTTTGAATCTTAAGGAGATTCCACAATCCCAGAAGCGGCCGTGTATAGAACAAAAAGGTCTCGAAATAAGTCGTACGACTTGCTTTTACAACGATGAGGGTAAGGAAGCTTAAAAGAAAAGATAAACTAGTTCTCATTTGAAAGAAAGAAACTGGAAGAACAAAGGTATTTACTTTAATATGTTAAAACTATTCAAAAGAAGTTTAAAATAAACTGTTAATTATTATTTAGATAGTAGACCCAGTATTGAATTCCATTTAATTAGGAAATCGAAAATTTCATTTAACAAATTAAGTATTCACTGGTCTTTAACCAAAAATTTTCATTCAACTGATTAAATTAAGCATTCACTATCTTTTTAACTAATGTAAAATGTTTTAAAAGGCCAATATATGATCAAAATCATGAGTTACGTTGTTAATTGGAATCATAAACTTGATCGATAAAGATAAAATTATCAATTAGTTCTTAAGCTTTGATACCTAATAATAAAGGAATCTCACAACTTCTCGATTTAAAAGGAATGTATTATCTTTAATTCATTTCATCCTCATCCTGCTCGAACATCATGGTCATTGTTTATCTCTTTGTTATACACATAAGTTCAATTTAAGTGTGACACTTTTCTAATGACTAAAAAGTGATTTATTTTTCTAAGGAGTGGCACTAGTATGCAGTATGCAAGTGTTAAGTTAAAAGGACAGGTGAGGACGGATATATGGTTGGCTGAAGATGTCAATGTTTCGGTTCGTTGCATCCTTGTCCACTCATTCTTATGACTTTTAAAGAAGGCGACTAATACTCAACCAGAAGGTTTCCCAAGCTGTAATAATGGTAACTTTGAGGGCGTCATTGTTTTCTAGGACGCTGAACCGCTCGATAACAGGAGTAAATAGCAGTGTCTTAGGACCAACTGCATAAGTTTGTAGTTTAAGACTTAAAAATTCATGACATAGATCCGATTAAAATATTGAGAATTGTCATCAAACGTTTGATAATAAGTAAATGAATGTATACTTTAAAAAGATTTTATCTCTAAGACAATCAAACGCACGCACCTAACAATAATACGAGATTTTAATCCTTTTTAAGCTGAAGATTTAATCAATTTTATCTACGACTTGCATTGTAAGTAGACTTTACATTGCTAATAACAGGGAGGGAAGTGTTACTTCCCTCCCTTGGAAATGAAAAAACAATCATACCAACTTAAAAGGTATTTTATTTAGGTAATTTTTAAATATTATGTTAATAATAATGTTTTTTTTTTAGCTGTTTATATAATTTTTCGGGAAGGTTACTTTAGATTATCCTACAACGTCTTTAAATTAAAAAAAAAAAACTAAACATAATTAAATTAAAAACGTATATTTAGTATAAAAATTGTTATTTTAACAAATCAAGAAAATAAATATCAGTTTAAGGTGTTTAAATTACGTGAATTTGTAGGTAAAACTTTTATACCTACAAACTTAATAGCTATTACCCAATTACCCATGGTGCACTAGTCGTAGATAAAATTTAATACGCAACATGGATCGAAGTATTTCTGCTCTCGGGATTATCTCTAATGAAGTTTTCTCCTTCAGCGGTGCCTCAGGAGATAACCTCGAGCAGAAAAAACATAATTCTCTCCCTTGTTGCGTAAATAAATATTGATTTAGTCGTATTGAAAGTGCCAAACATTAGCAATTTAAAGTCCAGGAGATAGCGTACAAAAAAGTATCGGACTAACATCAAGCTAGAATTATGTATATCTTTTGGTCATCAATCAAGTGACTAACTAATATCAACTTAAATTTTGGTCTTTTTGCACTCAGGATCATGAAAATCATAATGTCCACGAAAATGGGCAAAACATAGCCGCTCACCACAGGTTTTTTTTTTTTTTTTTTTTTCAAATGCCTATTGTTAAGCTGTGTCCTGCAGGCAAACTTTGCCGACTAAATGTTCTTAAAAGGCACCAAAAAATTAACTTGTATAATACAAAATTCTAGATTGATGATAGACAGACACTTTTTTGCACGCTATATTATGTCCTAGACTAATATAACCACCATTAATTTAAAGCATTTAATTTTTTAATTTTTATAGCTAAAAACGAATGGATCAGCTTCACTTTTAAAAGAATATGTCTTTTCCTCCAACTATACTGGTTTACAGCGACTGGTTAGAAAAAAATTACAAGATAAATTCCAACTGCCCAGCCTATACATTCTCAACTGGAGTACCGTGAAAATCTGGCGAGAGAGAAAGAAATAAAAAAGATAGTTTTCTACACTTAAATACGTTAAAGAACTGATTAATGCCATTAAAGAGCGGTATCATTTCATTTTAAATTAGCCGATAATAATTGTCTGGCCTCTTGCAATAGTAGGTATGGTACACCAACGCAATAGTATGGTATAGTAGTATGCAATAGTATGGTAACCAATGTTGTTATGAATCAACAATTTTATTTTGACTTAAAACTAAAGTGAAGCCATACCTTAAAAATTACTCGTCTAATTTGCATGAAATTTAGATGGTAGGTCATAATTAGCTAATCGTTAAATCCATATTAATTTCAATCGTCTATTCCTACCTCATGCATACAATTTTTTTTTAATTAACTACATCTTTAAAAGTACTCATCCCATTTTGAAGAAATTAGAATGGTTTGTTGAAAGTAGCCAAAAATTGGTAGTGCGCATGAATTTTAACAGTCAGCGCAAATTTACTATTGGTTGAAAATACGTGTTCCCAGTGAGAATCGAAAGAGGTCCAAATGACATGAGATCATTCGTCCAATTCATTAGATGAAGTGTGTATGGTTGTCACCCGTCAATTAATTTATTTCTTTGTTTACTTCTTAGACCATGTATATACATTGTCTAAGGTTTACTTTTCCTTCTTCGCTGCCATTCAATGTTTACCTCTTAATAAAAAATAACAAATTTAAAACCCGTCAAAATGAAGATTATAAATATGGGAGATGTCAAAACTAATAAAATAACTTGCGGATTTTTTCCGAACTAACATTCCACACAGCAAAATTTGCTGACAACGAATTCAATTCTGCTGAAAGATGGCTAAAAGTATTAAAATAATGCATCGTCATCGTGTTCTGGGCTATTCTAAAAGTTTCAAATGTCTTACTCGGGAAGTTAGTTAAAAATCAATTGCAAAATTTGTACTGGACAGACAAACAAGAAAGAAAGCTAATAAAAACGTAGTAAAAATGATGATAAACCACAAACCATCCAAAATTCATTAAAATCCTTCAAGTCATGGTGTAAATAAATGGTGGTTCTCAAAAAAATACTGACTGACAGACAGAAACGAGAACAGAAATGTTCCTTGATGTGTGAAAAGGATTACTGCACCTAGCAACATAAAAAAACATGAGTTTGAAACATAAAAAAGTGCGTTCTTTAGAATAAACACAAGGTAACGGAAGCCAACCTTCGGTAAGATCAGAAAAAAAAAAAAAAATGAGGACGACACTGCATTATATATATATATATATTTTTTTATCAGGCTATTACAATTGACTTTAATTATATTTAGTTACATAAGTGCACATGTAGAACGAAATTTAATTAGTATTAGATAACTGTTGACACAAAAAAATAATAACTAATGCAACAATACAGTTTCTATTTTGTAGAAACGCAGAAACCTGAACGCTGCTTTCTAGAAGGCCGGTAGTGTAGAGATTGGATAAGCCGATGAACTTAAAAAAAAGTTGTTGGCAGCTTTCATCTAGAAAAGATTTTTTAAAGATTTGTCTGTTTGGCCGATTAGGTCTCTACTTCACTCCAGTTGTCGGAAGTAACTTTATGCTTTATATTTTTAACGAGGAAGTATAGTGAAGCATAACTATCCATCTACCCATCTTGTTTATTTAAGCTTCGAAAAATGTATTTAGTAAAATAATATTCTTATTATACTTTCTATTAGTAACCAAGTTCGTTTTTTAATAGTGATGCAGTGTTAAGCAGATGCAAGTGAGGTAAATTGCATCTAGATTTGGAAAAATTTAACAATCATAGCCAATCGCTTTCTATTTTAAGAGGAAAGGCTTAAGTAATGAGATTAGGAATATCCCAGATTTGGCAAAATTAGACAATTATAAGCTATTACTTTTTTTTTTTTTTTTTGTTTTTTTAATCCTAAACATAGGGGAAAATGTAATATAAATAAAAGATTTGGCAGAATTAGACTATTAATTTTATTTATATTTTTAATGTAGAGAAAAGGGGAATAGCATAAGCATATTGGCAAAAATAATCCATAATTAGCATTCTTAGGTGGTACTTTATCACTCACAATGTTGTGAAAAAACGTGAAAGCATTACTTTTTTAAAAATTAAATAACAAATTAAAAATTATCTATTAGTATTGGTATTCATTCCTCCTTTTTTTTATCATATCTGTCAAATTCTCTGAAACGAGTGAGAGATAAGACTGATATTGAATCTGTATCCATTTGACATAACCATATTTTTATTTTATCTTTTTTCTGTGTAATATGTACTGTACAGGCTTGGTTGGAATAACTATGTGCTAGATCACTGGGAACTTTGTTCCTTATCTCATACACTTGGACTCAATGACTGATAACATGATAACGTAGTCACCTGACTTCAATGATAAGCTGACCAGAATATTTTACATCTAATATTTCTGTGAAAAAGGCGTGAGAAAGTTCTTTATTATTCTTGTATAATATCTACGTTTGGAGTTTTAACAGATATAACAAATATATTTAATGATTAAGCAATTTTACTTAGGACTTCTAAAGTTGATTTTTAGAATTTTTCATTTTTCAAATATATGGTATATTAACGTTTATCAATCATTAAAAAATCATTTTTAGTATTTTAAATTTTGATTCATTATTATCCGTTTGTTTACTCTGAGAGGTTGATGTAGCGTATCTGGGGCATCATGTGTAGAAATGAAAAAAATCCCGTCAAGTACTTGCCAGCAAGTTACTAAAAGGGTTTCTTCGGTCATAAGAATTAATTATAATTATATATTTTTTTAAACAAAAACATCTATTGTTAACTTTTAAAAATCAAGATGAGCATATATTATTATTCTTTACTATCTTCGGCATGCGCTTATTGAATTCTTTTAGGGGTAAAATGGCCACCAATTTGGAAACAAAATATATTTTTGTGAACCAAATTTCAATACCTTTCAAATGATACCCAACTTCGATTTTTCAAATCACAAAAATTTTGGGGCCCCCTAGTTACGCCCCCCTAAAAATTCTAAAATTTTACTTTTTTTAAATCAACTCCTGGAAATTTTATTGGACTACAGAGATTTATATTTATGTATTTTTGCCTTATTTTAGGACCTATTCTAATGGGGTAGTGCAGGGGGGGTAAATTTTGGGTTTGTTTAAATTTTTTGGGGGGTAAAATGGCAGCCATTTTGAAAAGGCGATACATATTTGTAATCTACATTTCAATACCTTTAAAATGATATCCAAGTTGAAAATTACAAAAAATGTAAAATATTGCGCGGTGATCGCAATTGATCGCAGATCGCAGAAATTTGGTGTGTTATAGTTCGCAATAGGTTATCTGTTTTTGGGCAAAATAGTTTAACTTATATACCAAATTTCAAGTCAATAGCATTAGTAGGTTGGGAGATATAATCCAAGTTGCGACGGACGGACGGACGAACTACCAAAAGCATAAGGGTTTCTAGGACGACCTCGAAACCCTAAAAATGGTACATAATATAATTAAAGTATTTTCTCTTGACTGATCAAAAATGCACCAATTATGGATACTTCTTCATAAATAAGTTTATGCTTCATACATTATCCATCTTCAGTCCTCTATTTTGAGACACATCTGTATACAATACAGATCTTGGGCGTATGTATTGTGTATCCGTCGTTGATTAACTGGGCTTCGATGTAGCGTATCTGGTTTTTCGAGAGAGTATGAAATGAAAACATATCCATTAATGGTGTAATTTTTTATCAATAAACAGTAAACACTTTAGTTATTATTTTGCCAGTTTTTCCATTTCTGTATACAGGTGATACCCCAAATACATCAGCCTTCCTTCATCAGGATCCTACTTAACTGCCATATCTCTCTATTATTATTATTATCAAACTAGAATTCACCTAGCTGTCACAATAAGAGAGTTGCCTATTCCTGCAGTCGTTGGCCAACTTTTGGTCGAAAGTTATGAAAGAGCACTCAGCAAAGCTTTGGTAAGAATAGACTGTCACAGCAGTCGGTGGCCAACTTTCGATCGAAAGTTCGGAAAGAGCACTCAGCAAAGCTTTGGTAAGAAAAGACTGTCCCAATATGAGAGTTGCCCATTCCCTGCAGTCGCTGACCAACTTTCGGTCGAAAGTGTGGAAAGAGCACTCAGCAAAGCTTTGGTAAGAATAGACTGATTTACAACAAAGCTACATGCTAGAATTGACATATTTTGATAGATCCACAAGTAAGGATGTTGGGTAGTTTTTCACCTACTTAGAATTAAGATTAAGATTTTTTTGGAACGAAGTTCCTTATGGCACGTTCTGGATCCCGGGAGTGAATCCGAAAAAAACGACCAAAATCACCGTCACGAAATCTACCGATGACAATAACTTGAGTAAAAGTTCACCGAGTTAGTTAAAATTTGGTACACATGTTCATTTTACCAATGCCCAGGCTAAGTTCGTTGGACAACGTTATCCGCCCAAGCGTTCACGCGCAACGCTTGCGTATACGTTCGCTTCAAAATTAAAATTGGAATTTTAGTCTTAACATAAATTTTAAGGCGGGAAAAAGTGTTATTAAGGAAGCCTGTTACTTGACTTGTTTTGTTTATTATTGTTATATATGTCAAATGACACTTTTTAAATCTAACATTCTTTAACAATCATACTCTTTAGCTAAATTTTTTCTTATATTCAATACATATTTATTGTAAGATGCTTGCTTTAATGATACAAATAACACTTTTATTTTAATTTTGTCTCTTTTCTAACTCCGCCATGTATAAGTAGTTAGCAACGTATATGTACTTAGCAGTGTGATTTTATAATTTATATTTAATCAAAAATGTAAGGAACTTTGTTCCTACCGTGTTGCCAGCTTTCGTTGACTCACTCATTTAGCTTACTAATGACGAGTGTAGACGTAAATGTGATTAAAAACTAAAATATTGTCAGCCAACTGGGTTCCAATTTCCAGGGATCGATAGATGTGTTAAAATCGATCCAAGTTATGATCGAAGTAGATTCTACTAAAATTGATAGATTCATTCGCCATCTTATAACTTCCAAGAATGTTTAGGGTGAAATAAAAATCCTATTATAAGATTTGTGCCGTAAATGCTGAACTTCCTTGATTGAGATTATAAAATATGGATATTGTAGAATGAAGATGAGCTTAGTGAAGATGGTCTAAGAGTTAAACTGGTTAGAGAATACTTGGTGGTCAGACAAGTTGGTAGATGTCTGAGTGTCCGGGTGTTGATACGTGATATATTAGGTTGTTGCCTACGGTACCCTGAGCCCAGGAGCTCAAGGAGAGGGAGACTGGCAGCTATGGACCTGATTAACATAACTAGTTGTGACCACCGCGTGAGGATAACTCGACAACCTTATCTATACCAAACAAACTTCTTTGACTTGGAGAAACTTACAACTCGGTGTGAAGCCTTCTTAACTACGAAGAAACCAGGAGTACGTTTAACAAAGGAAAAAGGAAACTAAAGGACAAAAGAGAAATAAGAAAGTATAAGATAGAAGTGCTTATGAAGAACAACTTCTAAAAAAAAAAAAAAAAAAAAAAAAAAAAAAAATGTTACAAAACCGTTCTTGGACTATATCGAAGAGCTCGAGATGTTTGAATACTTTGAATTCTTCTGTCTATGATAGTCTAGTGTAATGCAGGATACTATATTCGACCTTGTATCCAATCTTTAATACTATTCACGTCCTCTTCATTTCAATTAGATACCTTTATGATTTGATGTGTTTCTTCTCTCCGTGTAAAATTTAAACATTATAACTTTAAGATAGACTTATTTTATTTAAATTGATTTACTACCCAAACGCCACTGTAACAGATTAAATGATAAGCCAATGAACATAATATTATCTAGTTCGTTTTTTTTTTAACTTTAAGCACAGGGCCGTCCCTAAGGGGGGTCAACTGGGTCAAACTGCCCCGGGCGCCGCATCAAGGGGGGCGCCGACAGGCCCCTATCTTAAACTAATAGGTAAATGGCAATAGGGGGGAGGGGGGTACGGGGGGCGCCATAGATGACTTTGACCCGGGCGCCTTAACCCCTAGGGACGGCCCTGATTAAGCATATGAATTTAGTTAAATCTATTTTCATTATGAAACCTATTACTATTTAGTAGGAATTTTCCTCATATTCTGAAAGTTACATTAGAAATATTATTCCGAGTTTTTGATAAAAAATTATATTTCTGAGCTTTGGTTCAAAATATCGCCAACCTAGATCCTAAAATAGATTGACCCATTCATCTTATAAACTCTACTGATTTTCAGGCAAATATGGAGTTTTGATAACATAAAAGATTTTTTTTTAGCTTACCAAAGGCAACTCTTTGGTAAGCTCGGAAGCAATACCTTATAAATTAATTTCCTTGTGATTTTTACTTTATTCGCTACTACTGAAAGATACCCTGAAGTTGTATCATGAGTATAAAAAGGTTCTCAAACGAGAGGTATTATTATAAAGTTTTAAATTTAATATCCAAATATTTTGGTGTATTAACAATTGTAAATGTTGATTTTAAATGTTTAAATGTTGAATACTTAAATTCTTATATGAATGTGGTCCTACGCAATTGTAGAGTCTTTTGCAACTCTTGATATCGGTTAATGATTTTTTGTAATAAAAAGAAGTTGCATGTATTACATTATTTAGGTCGAAGTTCTGTAAAGGACTATTGAATCAATATAGACCAGATAATAAAGAATGCATAATCTAATATCTTTATTGTTTGGTATAAAATTATTATTTACCTAAATCTAACAGTATTAAGAGGGTAATAAAGGGATCATTATAGTACAAAATCTTCTTTATTATTTATAAGGAAAATAAAATGAAGGTAAGAGATAAGAAAAAAAAGACAATCGATAAATCGATCTGTTAGATTATCAAGAAATAATAAAATAATAGAGAAAGTTGTCGGTAAATGTTCCAGTCGATATAGCGTGGAATCGTGAAACATGTAATTGGTCAACACTCAATCCAATACCATATTTAAGACTTGAATTACTATTATTATTATATTAATATATTAGTATAATTTAAATTTAAAATAATCTGTGCAGCACCCACTAACCAGGTTTGTTTATACATGTGTCCTAGTTATTTTATTTGTTTTGATATGTCCCATATTTTCAATCTTCATTTTGACAGGTTTTGAATTTATGACAGAAAATTTAAAAATGTTATATATGTATAAAAAAGTCCAGTCATGCACCATGACTTAATGAGCGAATTTTCAAAGAAATCTGCGTATTAATGGCTTATGATAATATAGGAAAATTTTGGTTTAGAATTTGGATGGGTGAAAAAAAAAAAAAATGTTTGGTACACGTTACAATGGGTACCGGTTACAAAAGTCAAAATAGTATTTACCCTTCAAGATGCACATCGTTGGAAAGCTCTTTAAGAGTACAGTAATTTTTGTTATGTACAGTTTTATCATATTTTCATTTAAAAGGGGGGAAAATGGAAAGAACATGTTTTTATGCTATTTTTGACCCTAAATGGTCAAAATTTGACCCCTAAATGAACTCCGAAAATTCTGGCCAACGAACTCATCCTTTCTTTTGATATCATTGACATTTTAAAATTTGTTTGAAAATTTTACGTGCATCCTAAGGGGAGATATCGTCTGAAGTGACACATATATACATATATACATACATATACACATATATACATACATACATAAAAAAAGTGTTAAAATTTAAGGATCGATTCAGAATGGCCTGAAACGGATTTCCATGAAAACATTTTTCAAAAATTCCCATTACAAAAATGTTGAAGCCATTGCAATAGCTTAATAGCTAAAAGTTCTTTTTATCTAGCAATTATTTCCTCCATTTGTCTCGTATTATTATAACCCCCTATTGCATTATCTTTCACACATCCTTTTTTGGCACAGCCTTCTGTTTCATAAACAACCTATAACTTTAAAAGTACTCATCTGACTTAAACAAATTCGAAAGGTATGTCAAAAGTAGCCAACAGTTGGTCCTATATTAATTTTTACCAAATGCGCAAATTTAATAATGAATACAAAATTGATGTGACTTCACCAGAAGTCAAAATTGAACCAAAAATTTAATTCCCAATGGAATCACATTATTTTATAATTATAACCATTCGTCCACGCAAGGAACCTATGTGCCACATTTTTTATTGAAAATGAATAGAATCAACAGATGTTCAAATGATTGATAACAATTCTAATATCTTAGACACCCAAATAATTCTTAATAACTTGAGTAATCAAGGTTCGATACTCAGAAAGGTCATATTTAAATAAAACTGCCTGTAAGATTGTGTGTCAATAAAAATGAATTGGCTCGATTCACGCGAAGCAATTTTATCAATCAGTTTATCTCGAATCAATTCTCCAGACTAAGAACGAGTTAATGTACTGTAAATAAAATAAGAACAAAAGTTTCAATTTAATAAATCAAAGTTACTATTATGTAGATACAAGAATATCAAAGCTAGAATACAGTAGATACACGAAGAACTAAGTTGTTATTCATTTGTAAATAATAAATTACATTAGAATTAATTATTATTTAATTTAAATAATAATTGCGTTATTATTAGTAAATAATAATTGCGTTATTATTAGTAAATAATAATTGTGTTATTATTAGTAAATAATAATTGCGTTATTATTAGTAAATAATAATTGCGATATTATTAGTAAATAATGATTGTGTTATTATTAGTACGTAATAATAGCGTTAATATTTACTATTGCGTTATTATTAGTAAATAATAATTGTGTTATTATTAGTAAAGAATAATTGTGTTATTATTAGTAAATAATGATTGTGTTATTATTAGTAAAGAATAATTGTGTTATTATTAGTAAATAATGATTGTGTTATTATTAGTACATAATAATAGTGTTATTATTAGTAAATAATGATTGTATTATTATTAGTAAATAATAATTGCGTTATTATTTTATAAACGATTTCTTTAATAATAATTCATGTCAATCTTTTAAAATGTACAATAACACTTTTAGAATAGAATACACTGTTTACGATCTTTACCCCTTGTTATTGATGCGATTCGGTTTTTTAAATGATTGCCTCATACTTTACGTAATAATTCCGTTATATTATTTTATGTTATTATTCAATAGATAATCGCAGTACGAAATATACAGTTAAATAAATAACAAACACATCATTCCACAAATGAGTTGATAAATAAGAAAAATCCGCTTTCTAAATCGATGCGACTGAATATATAAATATAAATAAATATATATATGATGCATTGTACATATCCTACACATCTTGAGTAATGTATGTATAAAAATCTAACCCGATGTCNGTCCGTTCTAATATCAAAACTGATTTTCACAATACTTTCTCTTTTTATACATACTACGTACATAAATAAGTTAACAAAAATTCGTTCTTTCTTGGTATGTTACATCAAGGTTGTTGGTTGGGTTTGTAAGTTAGAAAAGGAAAATAAAGTTTTTAAAAAGGTTCTTTATTCTTTGCACTTTTCCCTTGAGTAGGGGGTGTTTCAGCAGGTCGGAACCTATTAATTTAATTGCACGAGGTGAGTTCTGGTTGGAGAGTTGGGTCCATTCCTCTGGGTTTTCTAACTTGGAAAGTTGCGCTGAGGAGCTTTACTAGTCACGACGGACTTGAAATCTCCTTCGCCTTTCCACAGCGGCCGATCTGACCGTTGTCTCTATACCTCCGATATAGAATATCCCGGTCCTTCTCGGTCAAAAGTTCAATTCACCCTTCTTGATAACAGGATCTTGGAAACGACGCTCTCCCCCAACATACTCACTAATACTCCCGAAACAACCTTATTTCTTTATGTAACGGGAGAAAACTAAAATAAAAAACTATTTCATTTCAATAGATGTTCAACAAAAAATCTTACTATGGGAGAGTTAACTTTTAAGAAGCACGACTTCTCTATATTGTAGACAGAAAATAACAAATCAACCTTGTTAACTTTACTTCTATGGGATTTTATACGTTTAACAAATTTAGTTTTTTTTTTGTTAAAATAGAACGTCACTTAAGTAATACCAAAGTTTCTACATAACTACCAGTAAAAGAAAGACGGCTACAAATGTAACAACAATCAATCGATTAATTATATATCTATTAACTGTTAGACTAACGTTCTGAAGAAAATTGTGATGACCATTAACGCCGGAAACTTCAGCTGGTATTAAATAATGAATAGTTTCATTTCGATAACTTTATTTCATCAATATAAAAATCTGATAAAGAAAGTCAATTAGATGGATGAAACAAGTCTTTTGTCAACATAAGTATATTATAATTTTGCAGATTTATTAAATGTGCAAGTTTCACATATTTTCAGTAAAAATGCTTTAATTTCAGAATTTCATTATTGAAATTAATTCTTCCACTTAATTTTCTACAATACTCTACACATATGAAAGTCAACGTATATGTGCATATATTTGTAAATATATGTGTGTGTGTGTGTGTGTGAGATGAATGTTACGTATTACAAATGTTTCTGAATCGTAGGTCCTTAACCATCACTCACAATTGAATGTTTTCTATTGAGGGGGCGAAGTTTCACAGACGTAATACCCACCTTCAACTTGGTTAGAAGATTGAAGATGGCTTATACTCAATACTGTTCTGCGGTGAAAGCTCACGATCTCCAAATAAGGATACGAGACATTTAAGATAATGATTTTATCTGTTACCTATATCAATTGGTTTTTTATGATTTCATTAAGGAAATATAAATGTTGTTTGCTTTAGTTAAATTAATCTTTGATCTACATTCATATGTTTTAGTATTGAAGCTATTCCATTTTTATGCATTAAGAACATGAATGTAATTCTATTTAAAAAAAAAAAAACAAAAAAACAATTAAGTAACTTGTAGTATTAAGTAATGTTTTTTTTATCTGTTATATCAATTGTTTTTTATGATTTCATTAAGGAAATATAAATGTTGTTTGCTTTAGTTAAATTAATCTTTGATCTACATTCATATGTTTTAGTATTGAAGCTATTCCATTTTTATGCATTAAGAACATGAATGTAATTCTATTTAAAAAAAAAAAAACAAAAAAACAATTAAGTAACTTGTAGTATTAAGTAATGTTTTTTTTATCTGTTATATCAATTGTTTTTTATGATTTCATTAAGGAAATATAAATGTTGTTTGCTTTAGTTAAATTAATCTTTGATCTACATTCATATGTTTTAGTATTGAAGCTATTCCATTTTTATGCATTAAGAACATGAATGTAATTCTATTTAAAAAAAAAAAAACAAAAAAACAATTAAGTAACTTGTAGTATTAAGTAATGTTTTTTTTATCTGTTATATCAATTGTTTTTTATGATTTCATTAAGGAAATATAAATGTTGTTTGCTTTAGTTAAATTAATCTTTGATCTACATTCATATGTTTTAGTATTGAAGCTATTCCATTTTTATGCATTAAGAACATGAATGTAATTCTATTTAAAAAAAAAAAAACAAAAAAACAATTAAGTAACTTGTAGTATTAAGTAATGTTTTTTTTATCTGTTATATCAATTGTTTTTTATGATTTCATTAAGGAAATAAAATGATGTTTGTTTTAGTGGAATCAATCTTTATTCTACATTCATAAGTTTTATTATATTGAAGAAAATCCATTGTAATAAGAATAAGTATTAAGTATATGGAACTTTCCAGTTTTAAAAAGCAATATATATAATAATTACAAGATAAAAATAACTTTTTATAATCTACATTTTTAAATCTTTTGTCATAAATAATACATTTGAAACCCGTCAAAATAAAGATCGTAAATATGGGTCATGTCAAAACAAATAAAATAACATGTGGATCTTTTTCGAACTAACTTTCCATACAGCAAAATGTGCTAAAACCCGCGGGATATTTTACTCGCGGGAAACCCGCGACAGCACATGTAAACGAAGTTCCTTACATTTTTCATCAAATATTAACTATAAAATCACACTGCTAAAGACGTATACATTTCTAACTACTACTTATTTTCGATATTTACAAAAGGTGACATTTTTGACATATAACAAAAATAAACAAAACAAGTCAAGTAACAGGGTTCCATAATAACATTTTTCCCATCTTTTTGAAGCTTACGTTTACGCGAGCGTTGAGCGTGAACGCTTGGGCGGATTACGTTTTCCAACGAACTCATCCTGGGCATTGGTAAAATGAACATGTGTACCAAATTTCAACTAACTCGGTGATCTTTTACTCAAGTTATCGTCATCGGTAGATTTCATGACGGATTTTGCTTGACGGTGATTTTGTGACGGTTATTTTGGTCGTTTTTTTCGGATTCACTCCCGGGCTCCAGAACGTGCCATCGAACTTCGTTCCAAAAAAATCATTACTACGATAATTTTGCCTGTTTATTATACCATAATTATTAATATTTATAATAATAAATTATTGTTTTATTTAAAAATATAAATATAAGTACAGGTTTGTATTAACTAAAGTTATATAGAATAAACAAGTTGGTGCACTGGATTATTTTTTTTCGTCCGGTAAGGTTAGTTTACTTTTTGCCCACCACGCAGCAGTGCAATCTGTATGGGGGCTAATTTTCTACACAACTACATTACAAACTATAACTTTTTAAACTTAATTGAGGTGACCAGACGTCCGTACTTTTTACGGACAGTCCCGAATTNGTTTTGGCATCGATCTGCGAGAAGCTTATTCGCTCACCTTATCTCACTCCCTTCTCATATAATCTTATTCTTCCCTTCTCTCCCTTCAACTTTATAGCCTTTAGCCTAACCTTACACTGTACTAACCTTATTCTTGCTCTTTTTTTACACCTTTTTCTACTTCCTAACTACTACTTTGGCTTTCTTTTCCTCTCTTGTATCCAGTTAACTGAAATATGCGTTCTACTTTAAGACTAAAATTATCCTCTAGATACTAGATAATCGATAAGAACTCAATTTGTAATAATTCAATTTCCTCAAAAGTTATGCACGCAGAATTTATATAAGTAATTAGCTACATTGACAGAACCTACTCATTTTTAATGATTTATTAGTTTTTTTTTTTAAATCTTAAGTTTAATTTGCTAATAAAGTTCGAAGAAATAATTACTGATATTATTGGGCTTCTCGCAACTACGCTACATCAAAACACATAAATAATATTGAATAACCTGAATCAACATAAAACTGAATGTCTAAGCTAAATCAACTCAAAACAATAGTGAATAATTAAGCTAAATAAATAAATGATTATTTTATTGAATAACTGAGCAAAATCAATGTATAATAATGTTGAATATCTAATAATTACGAGTAGAAAAGTTAATAGAAATTGACACAAGAATATTGTCACCACGATTTTATATTATAATTGCACAATTTTACATAACAATAATGTGGTATCAATATTTTAGTATTACTTTCTATTAACATTTTTTACTTTTCTATTAACTGGGCTTAATTATGAAGTGGTACCACAAAATCTCAGTCAAAACAACCAATAATTAGTGAATAACTAAGCGAAAACAGCGATAATAGTAAATTTTAACATTTATATTATCTCAAATTTTATTACACAAAAAGTTCTATGCCATCAGGAGGAGGTAGGTAAACTTATAAGATTCTTGTAGAATAAATGACAATGTACAAGTTTTTTTTTTTTACAGAATTCAAAATGTTTTCTATTGGCTATGTTTTCACACACCCCGTTTCCATTTTGAAACTGTTATTAAATTAAAAAAAATCACCGATCTTATTTGAGAAAAACTATAGTGTTTTAGTTAGCCATCCCCTTGGCGCAAATTGCTCACACTTACAGGAATATATCACTAAAGTATAAGAATGAGACCTTGATTTTGCACCCTTTTAAGGCTGCGCCAATACCAATTTCATTCAATTCTCTATCCTCTTGCTTTATGCTTTGAACTGAGTCACAGTTTAGTTCAATGATCTCTAAAATTGAAAGCAACCTGCTACGAATGTTCAGAGAACTTCTTTTTATGGAATTAAATAATACCGACAACAGTTTTAAAACGCTTTACATTTTATGATATCAGTTCGAAATCCGACGACAAAAATCGAAGTCGTGTTTACAGGATTAATCAAAGAATGTATTTGAACAGCTGGACGCCGAATCACTACTAAACAGCATGTTTTATTTCGACTTGAACCGATTCGAAAATAAATATATTCACGAATAAATACATAAATAAACAAAACCGATTTTTACAACTTTTTCTTTGCATTAATTTGTTCTTTTTTATTTTTTGTCCCTTTTTTCACTCGGACTCAAGACGGGACTTTGTTATGATCGAGCGGATAATTAAAGATAGCGCTTGGGAAAAAAAGCAACATGAGACAAGAGAGAAATGAACGAAGAAATCAAAAAGAAGAAAAAGAAGAAGATGGGGGAGTTGAAAACAAGTCTGCTTGGCTCGGAATGCCTCCATCTGGCTTTGATGCAGTAGCGGCTGGAGGTCATCCCGCGGATAGAGGAGCAGGTTTAGAGCCAGATTGGCTTGCCGTCGGGTGGGTGGCAGCGGCACGAAGTGGCTAATGGCTTTCCAGGGTCCTTCCCTTTCCAACAGGATAAGGACCTCTTGTGTTTGCAACCTTACCCTATGGTAATGGCAGAAGAAAGAGACGAGCGAACCTCCAACTAGCCTACCGCGCCACCACTTGCCTTAACAATGACCTGAAGGACTTCCAGGATGCCTTTTTGTCTCTTTTCTCTTGAGACCTAACATGAGAATCCTACTGATGAGACTGACTTGACTACCCAATGTAAATAGCACAAGTAAACCTAAGAGAATATCTAAATGAGTACATCTATAAGAGGTAGGCCCGATTGAAGTTAAATCCACTTGCGTCGCCTTTCAACCGTAGGATCAAAACTTTAGATTCTCGCTTCTGAATAAATTATTCTCTATCACTTTGATTCGCTTTCAAGCTCCACACTGAAATTGGCCATTAAAAATATAAAGCCACATGATCTGTTGAGAGTAGGTATGCAAATGTAACTACATCAGTAGTAGTTTACATTTAAATAAATTCCTTCTGAACTCATTACATTCAATTATGCGACTATGCTCAATGTATATGTTACAATATAACGAGACTCAACATTAAATAATAAAATTCTGTCATTTTCAGAATATATTTATAAAACCTTGACATTGGTGACAACGCGAAAAGAAGCTGCTAAAAACAAATTTATGCATATTATATCATGAGTGAATCTAGTTGCTGATTCCAACCGCTGGTTGTGAAAAAACTTTATTTATTAAGGTAAACAACTTTGTCTAGATGATTCATTTTTAATTTACGGTATGTAAATTTTACCTTTAAGAAAAAAAACACGAAACAAGTAGCTCGTCACGGTGAAAGGAGAGAGCTCAAATAATTCCAACATGAAATGTTATGGTTTCACAATCTTGCCGTCGAATTTTATGTTACTAGTTCTATCAGTCGATGGATTTTTATTCTAACAATAAAAAAATCAAGTTTTTGAAAAGGGATACATTTCTATACACAGCTATCTCTGAATTAATTTATTATTTTATGAATACATTAATAAACTTTCATTATATAATAACCAAACCCAGTTAATGAATTTATTTATATACCTACAAAACATGAAAAAACTGTTACAGGAAAAAAACAGAAAGGCTATAAGTTTGGCGCAAAAGATAAAATTAGGTAAGTAGGGTAGAGCTAACCCAGACCTAAACAAGATTTTTATTACTATTAAATTGATTATATTATAATCTAATAAAATGTTTTACCTTAAAAACTATTATTGCTTAACACTCTGTTATGCAATAACAATTAACTTCGATTAATTCAAGGGTTCTCCGCAGCCTAGGCCGATTTACCAGCATGTAGATCAGTGGTTCCCAACCGGTGGTCCGTGAGAGCCTCGTATATTGAAAACAAAAGGTTATATTGGAACAAATTTGTGCACAAAAGTCATTCTTATATTAAAAAACAGTAATTTTTATTTAATTAATAATTTGTAATTCACAGTAATTAATTGTAATAATAAGTCATGGTTTCTAAAAATCTGTTTTTTACTCCATCTTCCTTGGAATACTTCTAACACTTGGAATTGGGTTGTCCTTAAATTGAGGGGGGGTCCGTACATGATTCTATTTCAGGCTGAGTGGTCCGCAGTCTTCAGGTTGGGAACCACTGATGTAGATGAATGCAATTCGTATATGTGTGTAGTGTTTACAGCATATCTATATATCGTCACTCCAATGCAAGAAGTATATAACTCAAAATACCATGTTTGGAGATAATGAGCTAAAACATTTTTTGTTGTTGATTAGATTTTTTTTTTTTTTTTTTTTTTTTTTTTTTTTTTTTTTTTTTTTTTTACGTCAACATAGTAATTGGACTTTTAAAAAGTGTAATAGGCTAGGAATAAGACTTATTTAGTTTTAGTTATTGCATTAAATTCCCTGTAAAATTTAGGTCTAAATGACGATGAATTCAAAAATGTAAAATATTCGAGTTATCTACTTCTTGCATTGAGGTGACGCTTGTATGTATGATTTGGTAATAAATGGATCTACTTATCTATCCATTATTCAGCGAATAGCCTCGTTTTTATTTTATATATGTATAAGAATTACATTGAAAAAAAAATCAGATTCGGAGCTTTACCTAACCAAATAATTCTAAAATAGCGTTTCAACTATGGAGGAATTATTTATCTCATAGAAAAGTATAATTAGTGTGAAGTTCAGCTCAATAATGCGAGATAGGTTCAGAAATAGCAAGAGATGAAAAACTATATCGGTAAATATCAAAACCAATTTCAGTGCGGGAAATGTTTGTCTTATAAAGAGGCATGATTGATGCAAATTTTAGCACTTTATTACAAATTTTTGCTGACTCATCAATGGGTTAATGTCACAAATGATTTTACGGGCAGCACAACTACATATCAAAACTTGATTTTTGTTTCAACTCTCTAGAAAAAGCTGTGGGAGTTACCCGTCACACAGACATACATATATGTACTTGCACAGGCAGACATCCAGTTTAAAACCAATCAAAGTCTTAAATATCCAAAACGAATAATTCCGTTCAAATCTCGGTTTGCGATTTTTAGTGTTAAAACAATACTTTTTCCTTTAAAGTTAAGGAAAAGTAAAAAGTTCTTCTGACTACATCATAAATTTAGAATCTGCATTAATTTATATTATCAAACAAAGTAATAAACTTGTTTGACAGTGTAGTAGATAGGCTCTATTTAGGTAATCCTTTTTTGTTTTAAATAAGATAACAAAGTTGTCGGGATTCTTTAGATGGCGACAAATAAGAGACAAATTCTAAATGCAAATGTGGGTCTAAGAATTTTTTTTGTAACTAAATTTGTTTTGCAAATCGATTGTATTTGTTTTGATTATACAATCATTTTTTTTTCTTACTCCAAATGGTCACTTTTAAAGAGATGCAACTTCAATCATCTTACATTACAGACTTTAACCAATAAAGATAATTAATGGTATATTATGTTTGTTTTGATTTCAGTGATTAATTCTGAGTTTTAATAGTGAACAAAATAGGTAAACGATTGAGTTATAACAATATAAATGTTGGCAGGTAGCCCAAGATAGGAGGTAGGAATGTGACTGGAACACGTCTTGGAAGATAAAGCAAAAAGGAACTGGTCCGACCAGAAGACCGAAAAGGACCCAGGATCACAAAAACCATCCTTTTAAAAATTAAAAAAAAAACTTTTTTTCCTCAGCAGGATTTTTCTCAATGGAAGGTCCTCAAAAAGACAACAAAACAGGACAGGTAACCAAATTTCTCGGGTGGGGGTAAAAGGAGACCTGAAGTATAATCTGTACAGAAAAGCTGGTCCCTGTATGAACAGACGAAACAAAGAGAACTTAAGTGACAGGACCCGGTCCTTTCGAGGTCACGTCCACAACGGACTGGTCTCGACCTCAGGAGGTAAATATTCATGAATAGGTTTAGTCTCGTATCCTCCAGTATACGCTACAAAGAAAAAAATTAAATTCAAAATACTAACATGAATGAGGGACCTTTAGGTACCAAAAAGTTGTTTTGAACTTTACTTGAAAAATATGTTTTAAGTTAAAAAATATAGGTAATTTATAAAAACACAGTAGGATAAAGACGGTTAACATATGTAAATCTTATATTTATCATCGAATGATTAAGTGCGAAGAAATGTATTTTTTCGATTTCATTCATAGTACTTCAATTTAAATGATAGGTGTATTATGACTGAAAAGAAATAAAAATATATGACTGGTAATTTATTTCAAACAATGCACGATTAAACTTCTTGAATTACCTTATTAGACTGATTTAAACTACCAATTTAATATTCATATTAAAGTAATAAATATAAGGACATTTTTCATATAATCATGTAAAAACCGTCTAGTTAGATCATTCAGTTGCATATGTACAACGCAATTATGCAATCAGTAAGCAATTACCTATAATGACGACTAAAAATTGATAGTTAAGAAGGAAATTTTATACTTGAGCCCAAAGAAAATTCTTGATTAAAAATCTTTATTTCATATATTTCTATTGATTAAAGGAAAATATTTACATTTTAATGGTAATGGAAGCGATATCCTTTGATATCACTGGATTACTCTAATAGCCGTCGAGCCTTAAATTTAAATGTTGAATGACTACCATCTATAGCCTATTTTCGTCCTCAATATCTGGGCTAAAGGAGCCCAACATAGTCTGCCAATTAGTATTTAGACGCGAGGAAGCTGAGTGTCTTCTTTGCGCCCTATTTCGCAAACTTTAAGTATCAATTTAGCAATAGTTAAAGAACGGAGACAGTTCAAATTATTCTAAGGCTATCTGTGGGTTACTTTCGACAAACTATAAAAGTTTCATACAAATCAGATAAGTACTTTTGAAGCTATAGGCGAAAATAATTTTATGTTTGTGCGAATGTGGAAGAGAAACAAATGAGTGCAGAAGTTTTCTTATATGGGAACAGCAATCAGCTAATTATGACTTACCAACCAAATTTCAATTAAATTAGGTATGTTGGTTCGCAAAAATTGAACGAAAACCGATACACCAGCAGACAGACGGAACCAAAAATGTTTCCAGATGTCTAAAACTGATTTCTGTCATGGAATTTTTGCAAACATGGAGATCTTTAAATTCTTGGTTTCTGTGGAGCAATCACATAGCTTGAGTTACCTTCGGTAAGCTCAGAAGCAATAATGACCATCTACTGCCTATCTTCCCTTTCTTTATAATAGCAGTTTCTTTGCCATTAAGGTGCCAAGTGATATCTATGGATGTTGAAAGATGTCCATGTCCATCCATAGTCATCTAATTAGCTATCTTTAAGGATGATGACCCATAACCCATATCCATCGGTCAATTTGTTCTTAAAGTTATTTTGCTGATAGTACTTATAATATGTAAATCAAAACAGTTTCGTAGATGAATACTAAAATTATATTTGTTAGGAAAATGCAATTATATTTTTATTACAATATTTATAAGATCAACCCATCATTAAATTATTCAAGAAGCTTATTAGACTTGAAATAAATAATTACGTTTCTCGACTAAAAATAAATTCATTATAATAACCCAGCTTTCATGTCGTTCGTGGTCATGGTCAGTGTCGGCGAGACGTGTGTGGAAGACATAGAAAGATGTGACAAAAGAACATTTAAGATGTGACATAGAAAGAGTCAGAGAAAAAGTCTCTTTATAATTCCATCTGAATATTTAAACTCACCTAATTTCTAATCAAGTCTTTTCTTAGTAATTTGAATAATTATGTGTAATATAAGATATTCGTAAAAAAGTTAATAGATTTGTAGTTTTATTTGATTTTATTTCGTAACACCATCAATGACACCGACACGTTTAATGCCGTTAAAAATTGTGTTTAATTTACTCTTGCACGAGACAATTTTAAAAACTACATTCTGCAAGTTGCTCAATAAACCATACGTATTCCAAACGAAACTCATTTAAAAGATATTTTATTTATGATCAAAAGCGTAAAACAGTTCGATTATAAAATGCTGATTAAGTTATAAGAAATGAAGATGTATGAATTACTATTGAAATGTTTATTCCTTGTATAAAAACTGCGAACAGGCTGATTTAATCTTGATCAGTGTTGACTTTGGCGAACAAAGAGAATCGTGCGAAATGAATCGATCCAAGCATTTAACAAGTCTATATTTAAATATAGATATGATATTTATGTTTGTAAAGAGAATGAAGGCGCGTGGAGTGCAAAGTGTGTTGTGGGCGTTTAAATGACTTTGTTGCACTTCGTGCGGAAACATTTGAAGTTGTATGCATTAAGTACTCACACCTTAGCTATGAATATATTAACACAAAACAATCATTCCTACTGTTGAATGGCAAATAAGTTTAATAACACCGCTTCAAGTGCTTTAAAAAATATTACTATTCAATAAGATCTAGAGTAAATAAACAAATAATAAATATTTCTTGACGAATGAGTCTATAGTCATAAAGAATACGAAAAAGCGCTGCATTTAATATATATTCGAATACTACAAAAGTAACATAAACAAATAATATACATATTAAATGACAAATAACTTTATACAAACTTAAAAGAATACGAAATAATATGCAATGTACCAACAATCATAATTAGTATTCCTTAACGCATAATTTCCAATGGTCTATTCATCTATTCTTAAAGAATAGGAACAAGTTCAATCAAAGCCTATAATAATAATACGTTACTAATCTAGACTATAGAATTCGAATGAGCATAAGTCCATGAACAAATAATAAATTCAGGTTAGTAAATGATAATTTAGACTAGTGTCAGACTGCGAACAAACAAAAATGTGTTAGAATGCAATTATCCAAACATATTGGGACAGCGAAATTTTAACCATTTGCTCACTAATGCACAAGTACGATAAGAAGGAAGAAAGGGCAAATTCACTTAAGGGTGTCCGGTGCCGTCAGTCAGAAAAGTCGCTCGTGACAAGACAAGTGCGGTATACTCGTAACTGACGTTTTCGCCGTACGATTCAGTGGCACCACCGACCTTAATAAGCCACAACTGTGATTATCAATGTTTATCAGTTTATCACAGCATCTACAGCCAAACCAAAATTCTAACCATTTGTTTATCTCTTTACCAACAAGAAAGGAAGAATTTACGAATCTAATATCACTGTTTTGAATTCAGGCAAGTGAATAAATAATAAAAAAAATAACCTTCTCAAACAATTAAAAAAGTATTTTTAATTGAATCAATCTTTTTCCAAGCAAAAATTAACAAACATTCTAACCTTAAATGATACTACAGTTTTAGCAAGAATATCAACAATTTTCTAAATTAAGACTTATAAAATTAAACCTTTTTTATTGTTGTTTGTGGTTTACTTTTTGTTTTTTGAGGTGCTGAACACGAATCTGAAGTTGTCCAACAAAATTTCCCGCGGCAAATATGAGAAATCATCGAAAAAATACTAAAAAAATATTTTTTATTGGTTTTCAGCTTATAACTTGCAAAGCAATCTATTAACGCAAAAAGTGGTCTAGTAGTAAAATAAAAAGGAGAAAATAACCTACAATTTATGTCTATAACATTTATACTGTACGTCGTACGGTTTTCACGCAAATGAGAGTTGAAATATTGGGAAGGCTTGGAGAATGCTGAAGTGTAAACGGTTGGTGGCCGGACTGCGCTGGCAGTTAATTTTATGTTTTTCGGTGTGCTGAACACGAATCTGAAGTTGTCCAACAAAAATTTTACACGCAAATATGAAAAATCATCATAAAACCACTATCTTCTTTTATTTTTTTAGTGAAATTTCGCCTTATAACTTGCAAAGCAAGCTATTTACGCAAAAAGTGGAGAAGTTGTAAAATAAAGAAGAGAAAAAACCTACAAATTATATCTTTACCATTTTTTTGTAAGTCGAATGGTTTCTATGCAAAAGAGGGTTGAAATAACCGGGAAATCAATAATTTTTTAAAAATAGCAACAAAAACTATAAAACCTGTGTCTAAGAGCTCGCATTAGTACTTAAATACATATAAATTGTTCAGAAAATTAGTTGCTTATACCTTTTAGCTTTTTTGTGTGAAAAAAATTTGAAGAGCAAAATAATCAGTTATTTGATAAGAAATCACAATAGCTAGTGTTCATTACAGATAAGTTTTGTCTACTTTAATAGTTATGATGATAAGTCTCAAATAATGTGGGCTAAACCAGGCTGTAGTAATCACTAGCGATCGCGGCGTTCAGACAATAGGCTAAAATAGGCTGACCAATTTTACTCTTTTAGTTATATTCAATATGAAAATAGTATTGAAGGTATTTTAACACTTATGGATTCTAAAAGAATAAGTTAGTTTTTTTTTGTTTTTTGTTTTTTTGTTTTTTTTTAAACTGGTATTAAATTAGAGTGAAAGGTAAGGAAACACTCCTGACTGTTATCTATGATCTCTGTGAGACTAAGACTTGTCATCTTGTCAAATAAAAAATGTTATCGGAACAACTCTCATTACATATTTAATTATTGAAGAACAAGTTTCGAGTGAAATTGCCAAGAAAGAGAAACAACTAAAAAAAAACCTTATAAACATTTCCATTGAAAAATGGGAACAGATAAAATGAAAGCAGACGATGTTAACATTGATATAGTTAAGGTTATCAACTCAGCAGGTATATTAAATGTTTACAAAAAGTCGGAAGGAAGATGGTGAACCCAGTGCCGTTTGGTAAGGCACATCTGGGACAGGTGGATCCCGTCAAGACACCTGCACCCTGCACCTCCTTGAGATAGTCAAGTAGTTAGTGGTAACTTTGAAGGACTCGAAAGGGTCTTCAGACCCATGTAATTCTACCGACTTAACTTCTTACTGACTAAAACGATTTAAACTGATCGCTTTTATCTCATTTAATGATATCCTAAACCGCATGTAGGTATGGCAAACGAGTGTTCAACGCGTTTTCTTGGAAAATCCATTGCTTAGCCTTATATCTTAATTGGAAATCATCCTTCGAATGACAATATATAATATTTGAGGGTTTCTAAAACGGCTTAATGATTAGAGCATAATTTCTGCCCATAAACGAAATTTTATAATAACAAATAATGGCCTAAAAAAAGGCTCCGCTCCAGCATTAAATGGTATCCATCCCTGCAGTACCTAAATTCTGATTCAGAGAGTATCAGCATTTTTGTGATACTATAGTTCATCAAACAATTCGACTCTACAATCCAGTGAACAATTAATAGTAAACTATTGCCCCTTAGTTAATGCAGTTTTCTATTTATTTCTATCTTATTTGCTGCATTGAGTTTAACACTACATACATCTAATTGCAGTAAAAAATATTTTATTAAATAAAGGTGACGCCCTGTAAGGCCTCGGGTAGAATACGAGCGGTGAGCTGTCGGCAGCAGAGCGTTGCCACTTACGTTTATGTTACAATGGAAATAGAGCAAGAGAACGGAAATGATCAGCATAAGCGTCTGAGTGAAACTTATTGCCGCTTACCGCTCACCACTGGGCTTAACATTAATTTTCACTCACCGCTATCTTTTCAGTTGATTATAAACTCTCGCCCAAATGAACATGACTGATGAAAGTAAAAAGGGAACTGTTGGAATAATTGGATAGTCCATCACTGATGGAAAATATCACCAGCCTATATTTTCGCCTTATCGTTGCCACCGCCGCGCCGCTCACCATTCTACCGCGCTGACGCTCTGCCGCCCTTAACTGGAATCGTACCCGAGGCCTAAGCCAGTTACAGCGACACGGGTGTTTACGCTTTACCTAAAAAACAACTTATCCAGTGCTATCTAATCTATAAAATACTTCAGGATCTGACAGTACCATGATATAGAAAGCTGTACTATAATCTAGTTCTTAAATGGTGTCTACTGCTTCTCCATCAGTTACCTACTTAATTATTTGTTAAGCTAATAAAAATGTTTGGTGTTCTTTTAAGATGATCTACAAATACGAAAAAGAGCTGACAAAGAAGCACCTATTCTCCTTCCGGAAATGTTATAAATTGAATTGATATGCGTAATCTAAACCCGCAAACACGGAAACAAATTTTCCAATAAAAAAAAGTGGAACAAAAAAATAATTATATAGATTCTAAAAACACAAAGGACAATTTGAATGTCTACCTTCTTATTCCAGAATTGTTTAAAACTGCCTTCTGCTGCTTCAAGTTAGTGATTTTAATTTCTTTTAAAAAAAACACCATATGTTTCTTTCAGACAACCTGTAAACATTTAAAAAGAAAAGATGCGAAATAAAAAAGTCAAATAATTACCACGATAAATATATGTATTAAAGCTGATGTTTTTTCCGCCCTAAAAGAACATCTGTTGTTTTGGGCACATGGCAAGCCACAATTTGAGGTCACAGACACTTTAGAAAGAAAAAAAAAGAATTCATCATATGATTCATTCGGTAAATTATTAACAAGCTAAAAAGAAGGAAGATAACATATTCGTAACAAAGCACTTGATTAATTTTTATACAAAAACCTAATTGAGAAATGTAGGACAAACTATTACAACATATACTGTAGAAAAAGCGTAATTGATTATTCGATTTCCGTTCGTTTTTAAGGAAAATGAGTGTTACCTACTAAGCTATAGATAATCATCTTCATGGCTTAACAATATTATTTATTTTTTCTGGTGTTACATTACTTTGCTTTGTAAGTTTCATCGCACGTTTCCGTTACCCCAATTTTGAACCACTTCCCGTCTTTTAATCTTTCCTAAATTTTGCTCCTGGAAAGAATTAAAGTGAAGAATACAGAAACCAAAAAACAAAAAATGTAAGTTTCACCGCACACCTTTTACCCCAATTTTGAACCACTTCCCGTCTGTCAGTCTTCTCCAAATTTTGCACGTAGAAACAATTAAGGTAAAACAGAAAAAAAAAAAAAAAAAAAAAAAAAAAAAAAAAAAAAAAAAAAAAAAAAAAAAAAAAAAAAAA
>KZ651999.1:85188-125777 GCA_001010745.2 Gerris buenoi | reverse complement strand
GAGGTACTCCGTACCCGATTTTTTTAAGTGTATTTTGGTCTTTATATTGTATATTAGATTTTATTTTTTAAAATGTATGTTTGTTTTTATATTGTATATTAAAAAGGAGGCAAGAGAATTGATCTGAGCAGCTGTGACTTTCTCTGGGATTTGATGGGCACCCTTAGCTCTGCCCATTTAATTTACTGTAACTTGTATGCTCTGCATTACCTATTTATCGCGTTTCTTTATTGTTTAAAGATCGAATTTCACTTTTGACAGCTGCTCAGTGGGGAGAAGGGTGGCCTATTCTAAAAATAATTATTTAATTATCAGATTAGTTATTATTTGTTTTAAATGAGGAGTCATGTCAGGTCAGTAATTTTCACATAATTATTCAGTAAAGTCAGTAAATTTGACCTTCAAACTAGTTTGCAGCCCTGATATTTAAATGGACTTCATTTTAGAATTTTTTAATCAAAATCGTCGGAACCGTTTTTAGAAATAATTTTTTCTTTCCCATTTATTATTAGGGGTATGGTTTTTCTGAACATGTATGCCAAATTTCGTCAAAATCGGCCAAGTAGTTTAGGCTCCAGAAGTCTGCACAGACGACAGACAGACAGACAGTCATTTTTTAAAAAACAGTTTTTTGAACTCAGGGGACCTCAAAATGTAAAAATCCATCAAAATCACAAAATTGAATTTTCGCACCTTCACAATACTTCCTCTTTATATGGTAAAGTAAAAAAATCCCGTAAGAACACAATGAAAGCTAAGTTCATTCATGGCTAAGTTGGGTTTCGAGGTTAAGTTTCTGTTGGAGTCTAATTAAAATATTGAACATCTGTGCCTTTTTCCGTGTACTTCAAGAATCTGACACTAAACTAATTCAGCATAAGGCAGTTTTAAAATGGAATATCCCAAAAGATGAACATAGCATATGAAGAATATCATTATGCATTATTAAAAAAAATAATTAATTGTTAACGTTTAACGTTAATTGTTAGTTAATAGTATCAATATGCATTATTAAATCAATAGTTAATTGTTATTTTAAGATAATTATAATGATTTGATTCGATTAATCGAAAAAACAGAATTTAAAAACAAGATGAAATAGGTCTACTTAGTGGGTTAGAAAGGGAGGCATTAGAAGTTTAGATATAACATTCTTCTTCGAGTTAGTTTTACAGGTAGTTCCGCTAGCTCTGTGTTTCCCAGTATAGCTGTGTTTCATGCTGTAGTAGTACATAGAGCATGCTGAGGGCTCTATATAATGTGAAAAACGTGGGCTTACACTCCTTCCCACTGCTCTCTGTTTCTGCCCTTCGACCTTTAAAGGTCGGTTTTTCCGATATACTTATTTCTAAACTTCCAGCCCTTATTTTCTCTTTATTTTCTCTTAGCCAGGGCCTCCTTGACTCTTGTCTTACATACTTCATCAGTTTCGTCTTCACCTTTTCAATCCCGATTTATTTTAGATTGTTGATCTCTTAATCTATAAGTTTGTCATTTTCTTGCTATCATCCAACTGTTAATAGAATAGTTTAGTCAAATTCAAGGTGGTGAAGGTTTGGCGAATTTAATGTAAGGTTTGAAATTAACTCTTTACATTTTAGAGGTGGTCTGTTTTAACATGTTATTTAATGTCTCTGGATTTTGGGTGTCTAACTAATTTTAGTTTTTAGCTGCCCTTTTCTAATTTATCTCAACCAACCCATATTGATTTCCAACCCATATTCTGAAAAAAAAAAACGGGTAACTGGGAAGCTTATAGATACCAAAACATGCAAACAAAAAATATTGTTAGGAACACAATGGTTGAACAAGTGTAGTTGCATAGGTGTTTGATTGTGCGCAGAAGCTGAGTACAATGGTTTAAATGGAGTGTTCTAACTTTCCATTCTATGTATTGTACAAAATACATTGTAGAGGGATGTATTGAAGAGGAAGAGGTGTAGGAGGAGGGGGAAGAGGTCGGAAGTTAAAAAACAAGGTTTAAACCTCCCCCCTCCACGACTCGGCTGCTCAACAGAGCAGTTCAGAAGCATCTCCCCCTCCCAAAGGAGTTTGCTACTGAAGGGAGGTTTCCCTTGGCCCGCCTTGTTACCAGAGGGGCCCTTACCCCTCCCTCGGATCCCTGCAAAGTTTCCAAAACCAAACTCTGTGGGAGAGGGGGGTTGGAAAACTTTGACTGCGGGAGCTACCACCCTTTACCCCCTCCCCCGGTTAGGAGGGATGATGAGAAAATCGGATAACAGAAGGGAGGGAGGAAACTGTGCTGAAGTAGTGGGGAATAAGAGAGAGGAGTCAAGTTAAAGCAAACTAGAGCGGCCCAGGGGTCCATATCCCCCCTCCACCAACTCTACACTTGCCAACAGTTCAGAAAGGGCATTTATATCCCCCTCCCACCGACCTCTCTTCCCGAAAGGAAAAAAACTATCTTCACTACAGTAAATACTAGTGTTCACCTGTTTGTCTCAAACAAATGTATTATTACTTAAATACTACTAGCCGACAAATAACAATCTCTTAGAAACCTCAGTGGTTTGACTAGCGAATAAAGACGTTAATTCCTCTGAAATTTTTAAGTGTAAAGGATCATACTTTCTTAGAAATAAACATATTTATAAAATTCAAAATTGGTGACAAAGTAAAAACTTAAAAGAGGTGATCCCTTTTCAAACTATATTCCGCTTTGGTTGAAAAGACGCTCAACCATTCTTTTGGCAACAAACAATACAACAATGGACGTTGTTTACAAAGAGGTACTAACTAATTACAATAAACATTTAACTTCAATAAATAAAACTAAATCCTTCTAGTTCTTAGCCCGGGCCGGATAACCCTGTGGTAAACAATAAACAGTACTTTTGGGGGATCAAATATGGAAGTATAATTCTTTGGAAGCGAAACAAATCAAGAAATTTCTCTCATATTATTTATTTTATCATATGATATTTCCCCATTCTATAACATTTTTTGCAATTTTCTTAGAAATTAGATTTTTCCCGGCTAGTAGGTCAACAAAAAGTCTACAGATTCAAAGCATTAAGATAGGTAAACTGAGGGTAAATTAGTTCTTTAAATTCTGTATTCTAAAGAGAATTGCGTCTAACTATAATGGCTTAAGATAAATAATTAAGGCCAAAGTAATGAATATATATGTTTTTTAAAAAGAAAATAAAATGTAAAAATGTGATAAATGAGGTGTTCATAATAATTAAAAATATTAGACAAGTACTACAGTCTTTATGCTGATAGTCTCTTAAAAAGGAATTATTAGCTTTTTTAGATTATTTTAATCAACTTTACAGTTAATTAAGGCGAAGAAAATATCTTTTGTCATTTTTAAACTGAATTCTGAATTCATAAAATAATAAAGTTTTTTTTTTTTATCTATGGTATTGCATTAAGCTAATGAAAGAACGCATAATGACCTTTCGCTTAACTAGTATTAAGAATTTTTATATTTGTTCAGTTTTTTTCAAAAAAAAAAAAAGATTACGTAGATTTGACTGGATCTCACTAGATGATTTCTTTTAATTTTGTGGATTGAAGGGCGTAGGCTTAAGCGATAAGGCTAACACGCGATTTACTAATTTATGCCCGAATCTTCTTTTTAGAAATATTTGTTTGGGTTTTCTATTTTATTATAGGTATTAATTTAACAGCATATTAGTTAAATTTATTTGATTCAAACCCTTCTATGTAAATTTAGTCAACTAGTAGTATATTGCATAAATGGTAGGTGGGGATAAATTGAAGGTTAGTTATAGTTAAGTCTATTCTATTGTGCAAAAATACACACTACAAATATTAATCATAATAATATTTAATATTAATAATAATTTATAATAAATTACTAGTGAAAATTGAACCACCCTATTGCATTAAATTAAAGAAAACCTACATGAAGAAAAGCATTCTATTGCATAAAATATGCAATATAGTTGAGTCAAAATTTAATTTTTAAGTTTCTTATGTACATACTTAGGTTATTTCATTGAGCAATTTTATAGACAACAAATCATAAATTAAAAATAAATATATATTAAGCCGTACTGCAAAACACACCACCACTCCTTAGTTGTTGTGTTGCACTTGCACTATATGCTAGTAAATAGAAAGAGAGTGAAATAATTAAAGGTTTTCTTACATTTGAGGTTATTTCATTGAGCAATTTTATACACAACAAATTATAAATAACAACTAAATATTATATATTAAGTTGTACTGTAAAACACCCCACTACCATTATTCAGTCTTAGTGTTGTACTTTTACACTCTATTTTTCAAAAGTAAAGAGAAATTGAGTATACTAATAGAATTAAAAGGTTTTGTGTAGGTAGTTAAGTTAACTCTAATCTGTAATACTACGCTGTAAATTATTTACTCTAATAACTGCTAAATAAATATGCTAAACTTAATTAGTAGAAAATTGTGTTGAAATTGAATTAAAAGATTTCTTATATTTTAAGTTTCTTTTTAGTGAAATTTTTTACACAACAAATCATAAATAACCAATAAATATTATTAGATAAGGGAATATGGTGGTCATCTTGAAGGAAAAACACAAATTTTCTCTCCACGTAAATTGAAATTTGTTTATTTTAATAAGAAGCTTTGAGCACATTTATATGTGTATATGATAGAAAGAAGATGGAGTGAAGAGAGGTGCCCTCATCTCATCAATGCCTGATCTGTAACGCTCATCAATAAAGGAATATTTAGTTGTAATGCACTAACCCTCCATTTTATACTCGTAAATTTAAATATAAAAAGAGATCACTAATTGAATTATTAAAAAGTATTAAATTATATACATACATTAGTTGAGTTAACTCTATTGTGCAGTAAGTACTACAGGCACTTTCAAATTATTTACTTTAAATCCATTACATAACTGTGCTAAACCTAATAGATAGTAAGAATAAGATTTTTAGTGAGATACGGTTTAAAGAAATTAGTTTTTACCAACTAGTGTCGTAAAATATATTTACACATTCAAAAGCCATATACCCTGATGATGTAAATATATTTTACGACACTAGTTGGTAAAAACTAATTTCTTTAAACCGTATCTCACTAAAAATCTTATTCTTATACTTTAACGGTTGCTAACTTAAATTTAATCCTAATAGATAGTTGAGTACAAATTGAATTTAATGGTTTCTTGAAGATGATATTATTTGTGCAAATACATTTATTTATAACCCGTCTGCAGTTAGTTTATTTATATACATTTAAATTGTACTAATAATTTATACTACATTCATATTAGATTATTTACTAACTGATTGTAATTCGTACTAAACTTACATTGGTTTATTTAAATATCAATTTCTAATTTGTACCGCACCTACACTACCACTTAAATGAGTTTTATAAACCACTTACAGTAGTTTTTTTTATTAACTACTTGTAATACATCAGTTTTTAAACCATTTGTAATTAGTAATTACTGTACTAATTTAGGAAATACCGTTTTAAAGTTAATTATAGCATAATATGAAAAAAAAATAAAAATAAATAATAAATTATAATTATTATAATTTAGCTGTTATATTGTGTTATTAAATGTCATTTTATGTATATCTACATGGTATAGGTCTAATTAGTAAAATATTGTTGGCATATATAGGAGAAGTCCCCCTAGCCAATAAACAAAGAAAATAAAAATTTGCACTTTCGTGGGCATATGAAGGCATGAGGGGCGTAATAATTTTTTCTAGAATTATTACTTTAGTTTATTTAATTATTGTTCATTTCATATTGATGTTCAATGTTCATTTTATTTTTGATTGCTTTAGAAGTATTCAAAAATATTCTAAATTCGTATTCTTCTTATCTGAGAAGAAATAAAGGTGCGTTTACACCTGACACTTCTCTCCGGCAATAAATGTCAAGTGTCAGACAGAAATTGCTTAAGTTTTATGTCGGAGATATATGTCTGACACTTCTCTCCGGCAATAAATGTCAAGTGTCAGACAGAAATCGCAATGAGTGTTTACATCTAAGAGAAATTGCTTGAGATTTATATCGTGGATATATGTCTGACACTTCTCGCAATGCTTAAATTTGCGTCGTTAGTCGTTCTTCCGCGATATCTCTCAAAGGAACTTGAATTTTCAAATAATCGTTATTTACATCTGTTGGTATAGAAATGTCTACAGTTATAGCTGAGAGTAGAAACAAATCTCAGACATCAATTTTTCGGTGTTTACACACCTGAGATTTCTGTCCGACATAAATATCATGCAATAAATGTCAGGTGTAAACGCACCTTAATAAATGATGTTTTAATGTAAATAAAAGTATCATTATTATTTTTATTAATATAATAAGGAGTTAATAAAGTTTTTATTATTATTATTATTGTAGATGCAATACACCAACATAAAGATGTATAATTCATAAAAAGCTAAGTGAGTACAAAATGAATTGAAAGGTTTCTTATATTTAAGATTATTTAGTTGTGTAATATTGAAAGGTCCCTATGGGAATTACAGATGTGTCAGGTAGAAGCAGGTAGTTTTCAACTTTTTGCTTCCTTTACGCCTTTCCACCCTGTTTTTTTCCTCTCTCCCTACATCTCTCGAAGTCTGTGTGGTCTCCGACAAAGGGCAAGAGGGTCGACTGAAAGAAGGGATCCCCAAACAGAATACGAGGAACTCTGACCCCGAAACCCTTGGTTACCTAGGAAACAGAAGGGCCACGCTTCTCTGTTTCTGTTAACAAGACAATCATCTACTCCTTGAATACTTCAAAACATTTCACTATAACCAACATCAATCTGTTTTTCAAATCGATGACAAAACAATATTCTGCTTTGAATTTGAGGAATTGAGTTGGTAAGAAACGAACTTTAACACAAATATTATCAATTTCATGAACAATTTACGCTAAAAAAATCCGTTAGTAAACGAAAAGAACATCAACTTAATGTAGATTAATATCCTTAACAAAGTTTGTTCTGTTTTATCGTGTTTTAATGTTTCATCATTATTCATATGTAAATATGCATGCAATATTTACTGTTGCTATTGGCATGTTTTTATTGTAATCCCAATTATCCATCTTTAAACGCAATTTTCTAAACTAGTTATTGCTTCCGAGCTTACCGATGGTAACGGAAGCTATGTAATCGTTCTGAAGCACAAACAATTTGTAGGTCTCCTATTTCAAAAATTCCAAGACAGAGATCCGTTTCAGACATCAGTGAACATTTTTGGTTCCGTGTCTGTCGGTCGATCGGTCTGTCGATCTATCTGTCGGTCTATCGTTCAATTTTTGCGAACCAACATATCTTAAAAACTACAGGTTTAATATTAATGCAATTTGGATGGTAGGTCATAATTAGCTCATTGTTAGTCCCATACAAGTTCCAATCGTCAGCGCATATGTCAGCATATTTGTTTCTCTTCCACATGCGCACACACATACATTTATTTACACCTATTGCTTCAAAAGTGCTTATCTATCTTGCTTATTAACTATCTACCATCTTTAACTTTTACTAAATTGATACTTTTAATTCGTATAGAAAATCAAAACAATTTTGACAAATTAAAAAACGGGGGAACAATTAATCAAATCAGACCAAAATGGCTTATAAAATACAATCAATAAAGTACGTGGATAGGATGCGAGTAAGCTATGTGCCACACCAATTGACAGTCTATTTCTATATGATTTTATTAGTCCGTGATTACATTTATAAAAATAAATCTAGATCTTCCAAAGGATACTTGAGTCAGAAATTTTGTGAATCCCGACGAATCTAGATCTTCCGGAGAATACTACGTCTAAAATTTTGTGAATCTCGATGAATCTAGATCTTCCGGAGAATACTACGTCTAAAATTTTGTGAATCTCGATGAATCTAGATCTTCCGGAGAATACTACATAAAAAATTTTGTGAATCTCGATGAATCTAGATCTTCCGGAGAATACTACGTAAAAAAGTTTGTGAATCCCTATGAATCTAGATCTTCCGGAAAATACTACGTCTAAAATTTTGTGAATCTCGATGAATCTAGATCTTCCGGAGAATACTACGTCTAAAAATTTTGTGAATCTCGATAAATCTAGATCTTCCGGAGAATACTACGTCTAAAATTTTGTGAATCTCGATGAATCTAGATCTTCCGGAGAATACTACATAAAAAATTTTGTGAATCTCGATGAATCTAGATCTTCCAGAGAATACTGCGTCAATATATACCTACTTCTCTATATTAAAAAAAATCGGCTACGGGGTACCTTGGACATTTCCTCACTTCGGAGGCCACTACAATAGCCCCTCTTGCTGCATCGCAGGAGGAAGAAGCAGCATTGGACGTTGTCAGTAGTTGGATGGGTGACCGTTTTGAAATAACTGATTTTTTTATTACCATTTTAAAAAAAAATATACATTATTTTTACTTATTATATTTATTTATTTATTTTAATTATTTGAGTTTTGACGGTATTTTGAATAATGTGAACTAACTTTGACGTATAACAAAAGTATCACACTAATTAATAAATATGTTCGCTTATAACTTTTAAAATATAATTAATGGAATTTCATCGGGATTTTATATTTTTCACTGGTTCGAACGATATGCTATATGTCAAAAACGATAACTTCGGCAAATATCAAAATTAGATTTGGTGGATTAGTTTGTATAACATATCCACCAAACACATTAATTCGATTTGCTGACTCAGCAAACTGGGTTCAAGATGACAGAAAGTTTTGATGTTCCTGCCGGCACAACTAGACTTAAGGATAGATTTCCCTGCCAAGTTTCAACTCTCCAGGTTAAATACACTGGGCGCTGCGATGATAACACACATACAAGCTTCATGCTGAAAACCACTCAGGAGGTTCCAAAAACACCCAAAACGGATAATTCAGTTGAAATCTCAAAAAAATTGTTTTGGTGAAAACAAATTTTCCTACCCTTGGTGAAAAAATGTAAGAAAATAAAATAAAATAAAAAATCGGGTACAGGGTACCTCGTAACTTTCCTCACTCTAGAGGCCACTAAAGTGGCCTCTCCCGCTGCGAAGCAGGAGGAGGAAGCAGCATTGGACGTGGTCAGTACTTGGATGGGTGACCGTTCTGAACTAACTGATTTATTATCATTCTTAAAAAAACCTTATTTTTGATACCTAGATTTTATTTAAATATTTGAAGTTTGGCGGTATTTTGACAGATGCAAACAAACTTATCGCACTATTTTAAATAATTATATTCGCTTATAACTTTTAAACTAATGGAAATGGAATTTCATCGGTTTTTTTATATTTGTTCCTTAATTTTTTTTCCGGTTCCAACGATATGCTATATATTAAAAACCTATTTATATTTTCGATATTATTAACCGTTAAAGTTTAAAAATTCAAATATTGATAACTTCAAAATGGCGGCCAATATCAAAATGAAATTCGGTGGGCTTTTTGTCATACAGAGACGTACATTCTTGCCAAATTTCAACTCGATCAGGACCATTTTTGATTTATTACGATTTTTAAAATTTTTGCTGACTCAGCAAACTGGGTTCAAGATGGCAGAAAAAGTTTATTCTCCGGTCGGCACCACTACAGGTAACATACGCATACACATACATACAGACGTCATGCTGAAAACCACTTAGGAGGTCTTAAAACCACTAAAACGGATAAATCCGTTGAAATCTCGAAAACAATTTTTTTTGGAGAAAACAATACTTTTCCTACTATAGGTAGTGAGGAAAAGTAAAAATAATAATAACAATAATACTGTAATAAAAAAGTATGGACTCATTTTGTTCTTCTCTAACACCCATTTTATGTATTCATATTCATCAGATTTGTTTAACAATTTTAAGAGCCAACAAAAGTGGGAATATCCAAAAATACAAAAATAAAGCGTCTGTTGAAATGTTAAAAATATCTTTTAAAATGGAATATAAATGAAAGAAGAAACTATCCGTGGAATATTTCACAGCCTTAAAATACCCATAGCCCTAGGGACTGACGTATTTTCCCTTGAGAGTCCACAAGTGTCACAGAGGATCGATAAACATCCGGCAAGAACAGGAGATGAATCCTGAAGAAATCTTGTAGAAATACAAACAAGAAGATAGACAGACACGAGACAAATAATATTAAGGCTGGAAGTTGAACCACTTAACTGATTAGTGCTTGAATAAGAATACTGTCACATGGTACATTTTATAAACAAAAACACATCAGTGTCTTGTCTACATTGGGGAATCCCAAATATCGGAGGATGTTGCTTCAACTATTAATAATTATGAAAATATTTTACAAACATACTTCCTCATCATAAAGATAATATTTAGGAAGATGACTAAATAAAATAATAATAACTTGTAAACGTTTTATCTGTTAATATTTACATATATTGATAATAAAATGAATGGTGGATGGAGTAGCCTATTGGTTAGTGATACTAGGGAAGACTTTAAAGGGATACTAGGGAAGACATTGTAAACTATTTTGCAGGAAATTTCGAATTTTGCAACAAAAAAATAGACTGCCAATTAGTGTGGCACATAGCTTCCTCACATCCTATCATGTACTTTATTGTTATATTAACATTAACATTATTTTTATATTACTTTATTGTTGTATTGTTTATTGCCTAAAAACTATAAATAGTTTTAGCGATCTTTAACACTTCACAGCGGTGTCGCTGTTTGTTTTACTCAAAAATTTTATTTGAAAAAAATGTTTGTCTCGTTGAATAGATGAAGTTTGATTTTTTCCCCGGCCTAAAATTCCAATTTTAAATTTGAAGTTCACGTTTACGTGAGCGTTACGCGTGAGCGCTTGGACGGATAACGCTGTCAACGAACTCGTCTTGGGCATTGGTAAAGTGAACATGTCTACCAAATTTTATCAAAGTCAGTCAAGAATTACTCAAGTTATCGTCGGACGTTTCAAAATTCGCGGACACACAGACAAACAGACAGACACGAGACAAAAATGTTCCCTGATGTCTGAAACGGATTTCTGTCTTGGAATTTTTAAAATCGGAGACATAAAAATTGTTCGTTCTCAAAAGTGAACACAATGCTTCTGTTACCTTCGGTAAGCTCGGAAGCAATAGTACATTACGCGTCGAGTGCGGAAAGTAGCATTTTGCATGCGAGTGTGGAGTGTGCACCCGAGTGATAGCGAGGGTAGTAAAACCACACGAGCAATGGAAAATGCCGTTTTCGCACGAGTTGCGTACCGTACTTTATCTACGATTGTTATAAACTTCCTGTATGTAAGTTCGTATTTCTCTTTTGATAAAGATGCCATTAGTTCATTAGTTGTATTTTGTGCCGAATTAATTATTTCGGATGGTAAATTATTCTCCTTATATTCGTCATAATCACTTAAATCACTCATTGATTTTCACAAAAAAACTTTATATAAACAGTTAAATATAGTTTTGTTAAATGTAAACAAACTTGCTAATCGTGCGTAAAGTTGAAGAATTCTTCTTATTTACCGCGCTAGAGTGGTAAAGAAGAGGAATTCTTCAAAACTATGAGACACGCATGCGCAATTAATACAGGTGTGTAAAGAATCACTTTCTACGAATCTAAACAGATGTACAATGTTTATATTACGTATCAATCATCAATCGTAGATAAATTTGTTTATTACAATTCTTCCTTACAAACTAAACAGTAGATTATTCATGCTATACTGTTTAGTAATACAGTATATTATTCATGCTGTACAGTTTAGTAATACGGTAGATAATTATTTACTCAAATGTATGTTGTTACTTCCAAAGGCCTTATAACTGGGATATTACCCTTTCCAATCAAAACTAACCCACAATACACACATGTTAATCGGGTCGATTTTGACACTCAGTATCAAATAAAATTCTTAATTATTCTTGGTAAAAATTAAATAGAAAAATGTATTAATTAGTTTAAAATAGAAGATTGTGTTTGTAATAGGTTTATTTATTTAATTGAGTTTTTCATTTACAAACTCTAAATTAATTTACAAATTGTATTAAAGATTGTTTAAGAATTCTTTTTTAACGTAAAAAACCCGACCTTAGAGAAAAACTATGCATATTTTTAATGTTGATTAGTTTTGAATGCGACCGCAAGGTCAACAAATAAAGAATTTTCGGAACAGTATTTAGGTGGTTAGGAAATTTAGACATCGTTTGGGAGAAGGAAATCTGTCTACTGATACTAAAAGAACCAAATATATTCGCGCCCTTTTAAATAACAAGAAAGCCATGTGCCGGCAATAGCATAGAAACTTTGTCATGGGGGTAAAATTCTCTCCTTTAGTGAAATAATCTATTCTCGGTTTAAAACGGACTTTATGTCACTTCTCCGAGGTTTATAAAAACTATATCACCTGGATATGAGAGTAAAGTGAGATAGGAATCTAAGTCTAGCATCCAATCTCTCTTTTTTCACCACGGGGTAAAAACAATGCCGTACTAAGGGGTTAAAGTAAAAAACAACAAAATCACCATGACTCTCCCGCCAAAAAAAGGAACAAACACCCCCGTAAACGTTTATAAGGTTTAAGTGACAAAAAGTGAGGGATTTTTCATAGCGGTGTCGTGTCGTAGAAGTGATAAAGGCAGTGATAAGATGTTAGTTAAAGGTTTAAGGAGCTATAAAGAAGTGATAAGATAGTGCGCATGTTTCCTTTGGTTTCACTTTTTTACTTTTCTTATACATGATTGAGAGACTGGTGAGTGGAAAGCCTTGAGCTTTGCCTCCTAACTTTACCACTGTGACTAAGTCTATCACTCCTATATATACTTAACTAACTTATGTCACCTTTCCTCTCCTTACTTAAGACTTAGTTTCGAGTTAACTATATCACTCCTCTTATCTGTTGTTCACTTTGTCACTCTCTTACCACCTCACCCGTCTCTTTAAACTTATGTCACTATCATTGTTTTCCCTCTGCTGTAGAAGTGGATCGGCCTTACTCACTTCCCCCTATGTTACTTATCACACTTTCTTTATCACAAAGTAACAAGTTTTCAATGCTTCAAGAGAGTTTTTTTTTTTTTTTTTATCATTTTCTTTCACGGTTTAGAGTTTGGCTAGAAATTCTCAAATTTTTTAGAGGAGAAAGAAAGAGAAAATAAAACAAAAACAAATAAAGAAAAGAAAATAAAAGGCAGGAGAACTGAAATTCAAACACCGATATTTTTATGAGACAGCACAAGTCGTTTTTTAAGGGTCTGTAAGCTCCGAAAACTCTTTCGGTCCTAAAGTCCTAACAGCCCCGACACTGAGACAAAATATATTTATGTCAGTTTGTCTCTTGATTCGTTAGTAAATTTACAAACAAAGAGTGTTTTTCATACAAAATGCATTCTTATAAAACGATAAGATCTTAATATCTTAACCGAGCGGCAATTTTGCCCTTATTTTAAATTATCTCTTTTATGCACAATAAAATATAGGTGAAGATGCCATAGTTAAGTTAAGTTAAAAAAATATTCTTCATGAGCCTATACCGCCACGACTCAGTCTTATTTTGGCCAACTTTTACCATAGTAAAACTATTATCTTCCCTTCCTTGGCCCTAAGGCCCTTCAAGGACCAAGGCCCCTAACCCTAACGGACCTCTACTATTGGTATGGCTCTATCCGTGGTGACTGCCACACTCAAAGCCTCCGAAGATTATCTTTCACATCATTTAGTCATCATTCGTACATCATACTTTTTGTGACCATTCAGGTGGCATCCGTTCGACATCTTTTGTTTTCACTTCAGCGACTACGCATCTGAATTTGGATTTGACAATTGTCTTATTTCCACATTTGTGCCGATCCTCCACTGATCTTTTGAGTGTACTGCACCATGAATGTTCATACACAAAAATATAACAACCAGTCTTACAGATAGATAATAGCTGTCAGTTAGACTTACAGATAGATAATAGGGTGTCAGTTAGATAATATAGCGCCGCTGGTTTGTTTTCCCAGAGCCGGACGCTTCCTCTTAATCCGCCCCTGGTTGGAATAATAAGAATTTTTTAGAAGAAAGGGTTTAAAACAAAAAGCCAAGGTATATAAAACGCGGTGGGTGTTCAAATTGAACTAAATAATTATCTAAAACAATACTGTCAAATCAGTGGCAACATAATTTATTCCAATGTAAAATTCAATAAATAATTCTTTACTTTTAAAGTTCTCTACTAGGTAGCGCTAGTAGCGCTAGTTTTAATTTTGAATAGGCGTATTTTCTAATAGCCTTTAGATGGGCAAAGGAACAGTTTTTGCGGATTTTTTAATTTTTCCTTTATTTGTACATTAAACTCAGCCTATAAACTAAATTTCAAGTTTCTAGGATAGCTAGAAGTGGCTTAGAATTATGATGGGTCAGTGACAAAATAACAAAATGTTATATAGCTTCATATTATTTTATAAATCAATATAAGTGGAAGTGTAGAATTTATTTTTCAGGTTCAAACTTTAATAAACTCTAACTTAAAATTCATTTACACATCTAAGTATCATTAATAAGATTATAGAGGGGTCAAAAATGCCTATGTTAAAATGCTATGTTCTCGTCTTGGCCACAGATTTAAATAATGAATATATTTATTTTTAAAAAATGATAAATTCATAAAGAAAAATAATCATATCATTTTCCACACTGGCTATAATATAATATTACATCAATATTATGTATATATAATATAATATTATCATGTCGAAGTTAGGATGTACATAATATGCAAAATAAGTTACAGAATGGGTCCTGTTGGCCATAATTGTCGAACAGTATAAAATACAAATTTAAAAAGGAAAAGTAGTGCCTAGTATTTCCTAGTGTGCCTGTTAGTTCCTAGTAGTGCCTGGAAAAGTGTGTATAGTATTTCGCCTCGGGGTATGATTTTTCTCAACACGTATGCCAAATGTCGTCAAAATCGGCTCAGTAGTTTAGGCTCCACTCGTCTGCGCCGACGACAGACGACAGACAGACATTTTTTAAAAACCACTTTTTCGGACTCAGGGGACCTCAAAACGTGTACGGGACTCACGTAACATAGAATTTTATACCTATAACTCGTCTTAAGTATAATAAACCTTAGTCTCCACTTAAGATATTTGTCAAATTAATAGGTGTAAATGGTGGGTGGGTACTACTAATTAAAAGAAACTGGAAGAAAAAATATCCTTAAAACAGAAAAAGGCAAAAGGAGTGCCAACGTCACGTGGTGTTCCCAGGCGGTCACCCATCCAAGTACTGACCACGCCCGATGCTGCTTAACTTCGGTGATCGGACGAGAACCGGTGTATTCAGCATGGTATGGACGTTGCCGAACAGAGACGTAATTTTAATCTTACTTAAGCTTAGACAGTGGCAACAAAGAACAAAAAGCCTAAGAAATATTCGTTATTGAATATTGTCCTATATACAACAGCGGGTATATGGAATTTTTAAGCGTACGAGAATTTTAAGTATCGTTACAACAGAACTGAGGCTTTTATATAGTCAAATCTGAGAATCGATTTCATCAAAATGCAAAAAGTAGAAATACAAGATACATTTCAATGAGCATTACTTTTATCAAATCAATGTTTATCTGAACTTTATGATTATTATTAATTAATTAGCCCATTGGGTTATGGAATAGANAAACCTGTCAAAATGAAGATTGTAAATATGGGACATATGTCAAAACAAATAAAATAACTTGCGGATTTTTTGCGAACTAACTTTCCATACAGCAAAATTTGCTGAAAACATATTATATTCTGCTGAAAGATGGCTAAACGTATTATAATAATGCATTGTCATCGGGTTCTGAGCTATTCTAAAAGTTTCAAATATCTAGCTACTCGGGAAGTTAGTTAAAAGTCGATTGAAAGATTTGTACTGGGCAAACAAACAAGAAAGCAAGCTAATAAAAACGCAGTAAAATATTACATAATAAATATTGTTTTACCAGGAAGTTATGCAGAAATTTTACTGTGCGAAAATTGAAAATAATTATTAAATTTTTATTTTGAAAGTTTCTGTTTTTTTGCAGGTCGAAAGATCAGAAGAAGAAAAGGGCATCTCATGGCATTTAGACGGCGGAGATTATTCTTAATATTTCGTTCTATTCTTCAATATTTATGGTTTTTAGTAATATCCATGGTTTTGATGTCAAGTACATTTTTATTTTCATTTTATTTGTAAAGGACGGGGGGTGTGTTTGACGTCATTAATTCTGATAAGGGCCGGGCTTCGGGGGAAAGGGACAGGAGGCCGCTCTGAACTCATAGTGGGTCAGGAAGGCCCAAGGGAGTAGCGAGGGTCCAAGCCTCCCTACAGGGCCCAGGGCACCACGATAATTGGCTTCAAGGATCCTTTAGGCCTCTACAAAGATTGTCTTTGGTGTCCTCAATGTCTCCTCCACTCAACACCCTTAGCTCGTACGCTATTCTAGACACTTCTATCACTTCAACAATGAACTATCTATGAAAAATTATGGATTTAAGATACCCCTTTAGTATACCCATTTTGGTTTTAAGATACTGGGGTGGGGAAGTATGGATCGTTTGCTGTTGAATATATGATTAATGATTAATAACTATATGTGAAATTAAACGTTGGCACATTATGGCCACAGATTACAGATCCAATCATATCAAATAATTATACTATAAGTTATTTACTAGGTCACCTATAGTTCGTGGATAATAACAGACGAATGAGCATGAAAAAAAATATATATATATATATTCAGCAAATTAGTGTGGCGCATAGCTTTTTGACTAGTTATTTTATTGAATTTAATCTTTACAACCTATTATCAAAACCTAAGTCAAACCTAAGGAAACCATTTCAGACATGAGGGAACATTTTTGGTTCCGTGTTTGTCTGTCGGTCTGTCGCTCNTATATATATATATTATTCTTAAACTCATTAAAAAAGCAACTGTATATATCCTGGCTCAAATTAAAAGGCAATGAGTTGATAAAACTTACAGTCAATATGAGACCTGGGGATTTGTAAAGATCTATCTAATTACAAGTATGTACGATTTTAAAGCTTTAAAGTAAAATACATCAGAAAAATTCAAAGGATGTTGGGAACGAATAAGTATTTTAGGGGGTTCATTCAAAACCACTTTTTTCTAAAAAAAAAAAAAAAAAACTACATATGTAAATGTTAAGCCTAAAACCTATTTGCATATAAAATTTCAGCTTTATAGCTCCAGCCAGTGGCGTACCAACAGTGATGGGGACCAGGAGTGCTTGTTAAAATGGAGGCCTACTCTAGTATTTATCCCATTCACATACCCCACAAATTTATGATAGCTGCCTAATTCAATATTTTTTGTAGACCATGAATAGACTTAAAAAATGGAATACGTTTTTGATTCAAGATTCACAGGTAGGTATATTATGAATTATGTATCTTTACATTCTTACAATAAGTTTGATTCGAGTACCAGTGAATACTGACGTATAGTCGGAGCACGTTAGTATGCAACTCCTTTGGCCATGGCCTCCAGACAGACAAATGCAGGAAATTAAAAGGGCCTTCGGTTTTTGCCTACGGACCATAAAAATAGATTTATCTAGAGAATTTGAAATTTTTTAAAAAAAAGTTGGCACATTTAGTAAGCTTTAAAATCTAAAATATTCCTATTATCGAAAATATTATCGAAATAAACAAAAGTAGACTTAAACCTCATCAGCTGGCAATGGGCCTTATATATCTGAATTTTGGGATATGTCTCTTTAACATTTTTCATATTTAATGTCCACCAAGTTAATAATAATTCTAATTGTCTTTTATATAATCGAGTAGTGTCCCAACAACGACAACGACTTACCTCTAAATGATTTATAATGTTAAACATTGTTTCATAAGCTGGGATTGAAGCAGTGACCTCCAGCGTAAGAAGCGAGACCGCTAGCAATGAGCTACCAAACCAGATTGAAATTTTCGGCCTTAAACTTTCTATTTAAACAGTACAATATCTATTTATTACAATATTCTTCTATTTATTATAAATTTCTTGATCATATTTTATTCTGCCCGTTATCACGGGCATAACGGCTAGTTTAAATATTATAACACAACATAATTTATTTTCGGAGGCCCTATAAAAATTGTCTATAATTATATTTTTTTATCCTTAGAGGACATTATGTTGTTATTGTGTAATGTTATATAAACACAAAATGATATTTCATGTAAATTTAAAAAGTAAATTTTTACTAAATATGCCAACTTTTGTTAGGACCATGTGCACTCACATAGGAGTTGGGAGATTCAAAAATAGGGAGAAATATCCAGGCCCCCTCCCAAAAAGTCAGCCTATCAAAGTAGTGATATCTACTTTGAAGTCAATTCTGTTGTATGTCTCATTCAGAAATTGGCCAAGTGTTAAGTTATGGTTACTTAAGTGTGTAAAAGTAGGAGTAATGTGCGGTTATTGACTAAAGAAAGAGTAAACTTGGCCAAAATGTAGATATCACTACATACTTTGATAGGCTGACTTTTTTGGGAGGGGGCTTGGAATTTGGCCCTTTTTTCACAGTTAAGTTTTTGCTAGGGTAGTTTTATCTCACCTTAAAGGTAATGAAGCGAATTTAGTTATACATAACATGTCACTACTTATATACACAGTATGTCACAATTCTTTGATTTCTAGTTAAATTTTGTATGTCACTTTTCACAACATTGTTTAGATGTTATGTCACTTAAATCCATATCATCCTAAAACTAAAACTACACTGAATGACAAGAATTCCCTTTTAAAACTTAAAGCGAGGTGAACTATGTCACTTTTATCTCATCTTTAATATTAAAACATGTCACATTGTCACACCGAAATCCTATGTCCAGAATGTTTCTAGAAATGTTGCTTTGATTAATTCATTTAAAGTGACAAAAAAATGATAAAACTGGTAAATGAATGACATTTTTTTGTTTTTTTTAATAACAAATCTCAGGTATTTTCTAGCATTCAAAGAGTGAAGAATTTGCTTTATCTCCAACAAATGTCCCATGCCTTTTAAAACACATAGTAGGGAAATTACTCCACAGAGTTCAAATAACGTAAATTGTTTTATAAGAAAGATAAGATAATTACAAAAGCTTTCGTATAAAAATGTAAGAGGTACAATGCTAAAAAAAAAAATAAATAAATAAAAAAAATAAATATATAAATACGAGAGGGGTATCCTCCGAATTTTACAAAAACAAGTATACTTACTTCCCTAGGAACANTTGAACAAACTTTATATGTATATATAAATATAAATATTATAAACATTTAACACATCAAATGAAAAAAGATTCAATAGATTAAACGGTGGAAATAAAGTTTAATTTGATAGATAAGAAATATTAATTTCATAATTATTTGAGAAGGTAAAGTTTATTTAAGCAAACATTTTCTTTAGAGATTATTTTTAACAAAAATAATAAACCGAAGGTTAAATAACACAAAAACAATTTGTTGTCTTATATATTAAAATCAAATTATTATTTCCATTCCAGTATATCCTTTATGTATCAATAAGTACTCTTGAAGTTATTTAATAAATAAAAAATTAGTAAAAAGAACCTCCCCGGCGGGGAATCGAACCCCGGTCTCCCGCGTGACAGGCGGGGATACTTACCACTATACTACCGAGGATTATATTTAAATTGCGTCCACATTACGCAATTTCAAACAAAAATCTAAATCATAATAAATATGTATTGCTAGAAAGAATAATTGATTTTCTTGACGAATTACTCGACAACATGCTACATAATATAATAATTTTCTGGTGAAAATTGATAAATAATAAGCCTTACACTTAATAGTGAAAATATAATTTATTACATCGAAACAACTCAGGGTCATGAATATAACTTTTATATCCAAGTCAGAAACCCCATTATAATTACGTCTATAATAAATATTTTACCAAAAAGTTATTTCTTTCTTCTATTGAATAATAGAATAATTTATTGCTTAAAAAAGTAGGAATTTTATAAAATTTGGTAAGTAGCATTCAATGAATAATTTTATACATATTATATGTCATAAAAAATCATATTTCTGGCGGGGAATCGAAGCCCATAAAGAGAAACTTATCCCTGCACTACTGATGATGTGCTGCGAATACTTTTAATAAAACTAAAATAATAAGCAAACACATAAATTTTATATTTGATCTAACAAGATAAAAAAAAAAAATAAAAAAATATGTTGGCTAAATTCTGAAGACAATGGCACAAGGTGGAAAAACATTTCAGAATAAAAATTCCGCTGTTAACATAAAGTGGGATTTATAAATACGAAAAAATTTAATCTCCCCGGCGGGGAATCGAACCCCGGTCTCCCGCGTGACAGGCGGGGATACTTACCACTATACTACCGAGGATATGAGTCGCCATGGATCTTATTATCGATTATAAGACGTAGATTCGTATCTCCGGTAGATATCAGTGTAAAATTGAATTTTTACATATTGCGAAGCAGGAGTGTTTAGAAAGGCACGTAAACAGCACTATTTGACAATATCCGTACCTCTCCGGCAACCGTGACGTCAGTTTGCGATCCGTAATGGTATTAAACTGAGTAATTATCGCTACCTCCCCCCCCCCCATATTAGAACATTAGAACAGAGGCACTTCTTTAGATGGTTACTCCCCTTAAAGAAAAAACAGAGGGGAGTAACCATCTAAAGAAGGTGTACGGAATGTTCTTCTTTAGACTGTTACCCCCCTTATAAAAACTAAAGTGGGATATTCCTTTGTCCCAAAGTACTCGGGCTAAACATCCCTTTGTCTTAAAAGTTATTTAGTCAGTCATTTATATTCTAAAAAAAAAACATAGGGGAGTAACTATCTAAAGAAATACCAGAACGGATAGGTTTTGATTTGACTGAGACAGAAACCAGGTTGACAGGTTGAAACGGTAGGGATAAGGAACTACAGCCCCCTCACGAATTCTTATGAATACGGATACGGACGGTGTCGTCACGTCACGGACATGCGTGAACAGCAGTAAAAAAATTAACATTAGCAAAAGTAAAACCTGGTCTTAAGTCTTAAGACCTTTTAGGAATAGCAGTAATTTTATTTATTATTTATATAAATTACCCAAGCACAGAGCACAGGAACAATACATATAGGGAGGCAAAAAAAACAACAAAAAAACATCCCTCTACACTCTTTAATTCCCTATCAAGGGGTTGAATGAAGAGAACACCGAAAGTACACAGTACACTTACACATAATAGGTTTGTTCCAACAACACTTCAAACTACATAGTTCCAAACTAGTTTCAAACTGTACGACGCATGCGCATTAGCGAAAAACGATCAATTTTGGTTCGTTGCGCATGCGTCGGACAGTTCCAAACCAGTTTGAAGTGTGGTTTGAACAAACCTATAATTGGTTACGTTTTTGTACCAATTCATCTTTGCCTTCATCTTGTTTTGTGACCATAAAAAATGCGTTTTCGTCTCCCACTCCCCCACTTTAGTCAATTAGTTTTAAAATCACAGATATTCTTTGTCAAAAAATACCAATTTTCAAGTAGAATCAAGTGGGAATTTTCAAGTATTTTCGAGAATGTTTTCAAAAAAGGAAGGTAAACTTTTGAGTTTTTACCACGAATATTGAAAATTTACTAACGAATATTTTTATATATTTTTTTTATATTTTATTGACATTAACGGATTCCGAATATTTTGTTTCCACCTTAGTGTATAAATAACCAAAGACATGAATCATGAGTCATGAAGGTTCATGATTCCCTTATTTTTCATCTTCCCTTCCTGCTACTCAGGCACTTTTGCTATCACTATGTAATAAACTTTCAAGTATACATGTTTTAGCGTTTTTGACAATTGGTTTAGTTTTTTTTTTTTGCAGTTGGATGAAGAGGAAGAGTTGATTTCGGACGACAAAAATGCTAGTAACAAAAGGAAGTACACCAGAAGATTATTTTTCAAAGAAGATTCCTCAACATGATTTTATGTATTGCTCGGTAAAATTAAACACAACCTGACAAAGGTCATAGAGTTTTCTAAAGTACAACCACTGTGCTCTTTCATATATTATTTAATTAATTATTCCTTGTCCATGATTAATAAATATCATGAATGAGGACGGAGATACTCCGTAAACTAAGACTAAGGACAAACAACCACGTAAACGCATGAATGCCGAGTACTCAGCTTGATGTCAAAACATACTACTCTCCGTAGTAGGTACTATACATAGTACAACATATAGTACATATATACTACCTACATACACTTATATACTACACAGTACTAAACATAGCTCTCTCCGTTCCTTCATTTTCCGACGAGATCATACATGATCCAGCGCTGCCCGGTTAAGACAAAACATTTTCCTTCCAAGATTCTTCAGTGTCAGAGTCTGATATACGACCTGTGTCTGGACGTAAAGGATTCACTAGAAATAAATGTACTTATTGATTATTGAAGCACATAAACAGTATTTGGATTGCATGAAATGCTGCCATACCGCGCCATATCTGACCGGATAAAGCAAAATGACCTTTTTTGTCAGTTGGATCTAGCAGATGGTCATCATACTAGAACTGCTCGCTTCACAAACTGCTGAGTTATACATACTATAATATAGATTTAAAATCAAGTTACAATAAATTGTAACATAGTTTTTCCATAGCGCATTAAATCTTGTTGTTTATTATCTTAACTAAGCATCTCTAACAAACAAATAAGAGAACACAACCTTGCCATCTTGCAACATATTCTATTTATTATTTCAATTTAATTATAATATTATAATTATTATATTCTCTTTTTCTTCATCTCATTAAAAAAAATGTGTAGGACGAAATCGATTTCCTCTTACAAAACAAAAATTTTAATATTTTGTTTCTCATCAAAAATAATATTTTATTTTATTTATTTATTTTTTTCTATGCACCAAACCTTTTTCCTCAATTACTAGTAAGAACTAATAAGATAGAAATAAAACTCTCTCGACATTATTATTATACATTTTTTTTTACTGTTTTATAAAACCTACGCATTTTCAATTCTATACTTCAGATGATTACATATTATAAATTATATGATTACTATCTACGTACATTGTAATCAAAAACCTATAAGAGATGATAAGTTCTTTTATGTACACCTTATTTAAACAACATAACAAGCTGTGAACATAATCGAAAAGAATATTATGAAATTATACAGAAGTGTTTACAAAAAAAAGAAGTTGAAATAAGTCCTATTATAATTATAATTATAAAGTAGCACGGCCTACTTACATCCTGTCCTTAAAGATATAATAAGCTCTGGAATATCTTTACATTATAATTAGAGGTGTCAACCAATCAGATTTTTAATCACAAGTACAAACCGGCCTGATCTAAATAAATTTATGACTAACTTCATAAAATCGGACATTTTCTCCTGAAGATTTATTTCTTGATACAATCCTTTTATTATACTAAAAGAGATAAATTTAATTTATATAAAGATAAATTTATTAAGCAAACACTTAGTAATTTTTTTAAAAGAATAAATCTGTTTAAAATTTATTTAATTAAAAGGTGCGGTAAAACAAACTTGGATGTGTTATTTACATTACACCTCCTTTTACACATATGAAAATAACATCAACAAAAAAAGTAATAAGTATAACAAATCATAATGTAAGAGCATTTTTAGGTTGTAAAATCACACATTCATAAATCTTAGTTAGGAATCTTGGTTTTATTATTTATTTTGAACCTTTTTCCATTAAAATTCAAATAAATCAAATATTGTATGGATAAAACAACAGAAAAAATATTTAATGCTTAAACGTGTTTACTAATTATAGTCATTATTTCGGATTAGAATGTTGGATATTTTTGTTGAAAAATTTTTCATATGAAATTAAAAGACAATTAGTTGAAAAGATTTTCCGGTGAGTGTTGTTTTATAAACAGTTAGATTAATTTTTACTCTTCCTTGTTATCCCTGCAATTATTACTTTTGCTTGTTATCACTGCAATTTTTACTCTTCCTTGTTATCCCTGCAATTTTTACTATTCCTAGTTATCCCTGCAATTATTACTTTATCTTGTTCTCCCTGCAATTATTAATTTTCCTTGTTATCCCTGCAACTTTTTACTTTTCTTTGTTATCCCAGCAATTATTACTTTTCCTTTTTATCCCTGCAATTTTTACTCCAAGTCCAAAAAGTGGTTTTTAAAAAAACACTGTCGTCTGTTCAGCCTAAAATACGTTTTCGATTAAATTTGGCGTACGCGTACATGGTCAGCAAAATCATATCTCAAGGCCGAAACTGTGACATGATTTTGAACTTTAAACTTGAGGGTGCTACACCAAAATAAGTCTGAAAAACGTGACAAAAAGTCATTCAAATAGTTATCAGTTTAAATACGTATATTTAACCATTTAAGTTAAAATCTAGGTTGAGAGTTTTTGAAGGAAATAAATCTGATTTCGCTAAATTTCAAAAACAAAATTTAAATAATTGCCTATTAAATCCTTGTTGTTTATAATAAATTAATTATATTCATTAAATGTTATTCATTATCACTGTATATATATATTGATACTTTTTTGTTAAAAAAGTATGGAGAACTGTCTTGACCCGTTCATTTTGGCAGACAATGAAGTAAAAAATTCTATTTATTTTTATTTCCAGTATGTTTATTTCTGTCATGGGAACATACTCTTGTTTCTTTTAATTCTAAATTATTTATTTTTNTATATATAAAATCCAGTTTGTCATACCAATTTTATTATAGAAATTTACTCCTCTTAAAAATTTTATTAACATACTCAAAACAAATATAGAGCAAGAAGTTGGAGCATTTGAAAGGAAGCACAGAAGTGTTAGATTTAAAGATTTTTTAATCTTAATTTTAAGACTTATACTTACCGAATAAAAAATGCTTATCGATAAGAAAATGTAAATAAAGATTTTCTTTAAAACGTCTGTTTAACTTGTTTACTGTGTTAAAAAAGTTGATTGAATGGGTAGTAAGAAGGATAAGACAAGTGAAATGCCACGAGGGCTAAGCTGCGGTAATGGAACAACTAGGAACGGAATAGCAGGTGAACTAATCGGAAACCATGTAACTATCACTGAATCCAGCAATACACCTGAACACTTTGGCAAAGGTCGAGATAATCCCCTGAGGTAATCTGATGCGTCCGGAGCAAATTAATTAAGCTACTACGATTGTTTGGATAGCCCTTTAGATAAATCCAAAGAGGCTATATTATAGCTAAGTACGATGGAATTCCAAAGCAATCCTCATTGCAAACCATTACAACACTGAAAGGGTTAAAACTAATGTACTTTACTCCTTTACCTTTCAAAACATCTTGATCAGTCAAGAGATTTACATGATTATATTTACATGATTAAATTATTCAATTAAGGAATACAAATTTCAGAATTTAACTTTATAGCAACGTAGTGTATATTATATTATTCACCAACATCACTTTATAGCACCAAATTCTACTTAGAAGAAAATTTTGGTACTATTCTCAATCAGAAATCTGCAGAAGATGTAAAATATAATTATCAAGTGTTAGAAAATCACAATTAATAATAAAGCACTATCAATTTTCATCATTTGTTATGGGCATTGAACGCGTTCATAATCTCCCTATAGCCTATTGCTTCTGAGCTTACCAAAGGTAGCGAAAGCATTGTCATCGTTTCGAAGAAGATTTTTTTTTTATTTTAAAACTTTCTGCCCAAAGATCTGTGTTAGACATCAATGAACAATTTAAGTCACATGGTAGTCTGTTGGTCTATCGGTCGGTCGGTTGTCGTTCAACATTTTTGTAAACTACCATATCTTAAAAACTATTCTTCCGATCACGCATAATGAAATTTGGATGGTAGGTAAAATTTAGCACATGTTTGGTCACATATACGTTTAGCGTATGGGCGTATTTGTTTCTCTTCTACATGCTTACATATTATCACCTAAGTCTTAAAAAGGACTTATCTGATGGGGCATGTCGAACGAAGCCCGCAGATGATCTCGTAATTATTTCAAACTTCTAATTTAGTATTTGCTAAATTGATACTTTTATTCATCTAAAAAACAAAAGAATTTTGACACATTTACAAAAGAGGGGGAAACTTATATAAATTAAACAATAGTGGTTTGTAAAAGCATAATATCATTTAAGTTCGCGATAGATCGCGAGGAAGCTATATGACAGACTAATTAGTAGATTGTTTTGGTTGCTGATAGCTGCTTCAAACAGTAATTGCAGTAATCTGCTATAAATGCGTAAAAAGATAAAATTTAAATAACTAAAAGAAGATTTAAAAAACGCCGAGTAATCTTAGCATACAAAGATAGCACAAAGTATAGTTGAAAGTGGGACTCAAGTTCATCAGAAAGTTAAAATACTCGTTATTGAAAGTATATTATTTTTCAGGCTTAAGAAATGCAGGAAGTGCCGAAACGTTGGCGTTGCCTAGATAAACTAAAAGTTTTGATTATTACCCTAAACGGATCCACGCACTAAACTCATAATTAATAAATACTACCACCTTAGACTGAAATACTCATACACAAATACATTAAATGAATGTGAAATACTCATACACTTGATAGGAATTAAATAAATGCTTGCTGAAGGCTGTGGGCGCAGCCCAGAATGCTGCGTAGAATCATGTAAAAGGAGATTTAAGTTGTAAGTGGAGCGAAGAGGTCTTGATTCTACCCTAGCTACCCACTGGTTAACATTAATTGATTAAAATGAGATGGTATAGCGTTCAAATCATTGTCTATTTCGCACAACTTATTTTATTTCTTATAAAAGGTCCAATTTCAAGTTACGACACACTCGATATAAAAACGGGGAGATTTTGCCTCAGGACTTATAAACTTCGACTATTGAAGAAACTTCTTTTTTATAAAAACAACTTGCATCAAGTCATGTCGGTCAAGTTACGCAAGACGAGAGAAACACTGTATCGAAAGCAACTAAAAGAAACCGGTGAAAGGTATAAAATCGCTCCTTGACATTTCGTCAAAGAAGTTTATAAAAAAAAATACTTCTTCAGGTGTCTAGGATAACAGACCAATTAACCTTACACCGAGTAGGTTATAAGCACTTCAATCAACAAAGGTGCTTTTGTCTTGTACCAATGAACCTGTCATTTAATTAAAACAACTATATTGAGAAAGATGAAAAAGAGAATAACGCAAAACACAAATCTTATTAAATAGTTCTTTTGCGTAGATTACAAAATGACGAAATATCACCGAAGGACAAAGAGGTCGCGGTTTGTTTTAAGGTCAAATTTTAAACATCTGATTTTTTTTTCAGCACGCACTTTAAAAATCTTATAGTATTTACAAAATCATGACCGTAATATTTGATATACGATTATTGAGCAACCTTTAACAAAATTGGTTACAACTTTATTCATGTCAATTGGACTTAAATAAAGCTTCAACAAAATGAAAAGTTAAGATAGATTTTAATCAGTTAAAAAAAATAACGAAGAGAATAAAAATACTTTAACAAACTTCATCGAAAGTCGAGTTAAAATCGTTAAAAATGAAATATAGCCTTGTCAATCGATATTGTAAAATTCAAAATATTTGAAGTAAAAATATTAATAATAGTTTATCGAGAAATAAGGAGATTCAATTACTTAATTTTGCAATAAAGTAGATATTATTTTAGTGATAATTAGTTATGAATAAATACATAAGTTTAAACATTTTTAAGAAAAGACAAGTTTTATTCTGATTTTAATATTAATGAGCACACTTAGAAGAGGGTTTAAATAAAGAACTACTGATTTTAGTCTGAGTTTACATGATTAAATAAAGAACTTCTGATTTTAGTCTGTGTTTACATGATTAAATAAAGACACTGATTTTAGTCTGTGTTTACATGATTAAATAAAGACATACTGATTTTAGTCTGAGTTTACATGATTAAATAAAGACATACTGATTTTAGTCTGTGTTTACATGATTAAATAAAGGCATACTGATTTTAGTCTGTGTTTACATGATTAAATAAAGACATACTGATTTTAGTCTGAGTTTACATGATTAAATAAAGACATACTGATTTTAGTCTGTGTTTACATGATTAAATAAAGGCCTACTGATTTTAGTCTGGGTTTACAAGATTAAATAAAGACCTACTGATTTTAGTCTGGCTTGGTCCAGACTAAGCACGGTTATATGCTCAGTTAAAACGTTTGTTTCTTTTGGGCCATCTACATAATACTGATAAAGTTATTTAAGTCGCGCTTTCAATTTTCACAGCCAACTAAAGTATTCAAAAACAGTTTGACAAAAATATATATTTTAAGTTTCTTCAGCATAATTTATTTTGAGTCTACTCACTAAAAGAATAAAACAAATAACTTAAAACTATTAGAAATCAACTTTTTTATTGTTGTACACCAAACTCTTGTAAGAAACATTTTGTTTTTGGAAATAAACTTTCTTATCTTAGAAATCAACTTATTAAATTACAATAGTTGAACAACAGGAATTCATACATAAATAGTAAAACAAAACGAACGCCTCTTCCGCAAATAAATATTATATTATAACTGCTAAATTGAAGGCCTTCATTCTTTTCTCTTGCATGTATGACTAACATCTCGCATAACAGTAACGATAAATAACAAACAATAAATAATACATAAGGTTTATAGTTTCCCTGAGAAACTGTTTGTCACAAATCTCTAATGGAAATTTTCTCCTAAGAGTTTTCATTTACCATCTTAAGAGTTCAATAGAAAAAGCAATATTCTCTTAACATAATAACCAATGCCTATTATAGAAACTATATAAAAATAATATATTCTACGAATGCAATAATTTTTAAAGGAATAACATAAATGTCACCTTATGTAAATTGAAATTTTATTGTTTAAAGCTGGTATCAGCCTTCATAAGGCCATCATCATCAGTGCCTGATCTTGCTCGACTTACCGAATATATATGGGAGTATCGATAAGGTCATAAGAAATAACATAAATTGATATTTTAATATAACATATTTTTCAAGTCAAACCTCAATAAGAATTGCAGATTATGCCACTGATGATGTCCTTATGAATGCCGAAAGCTGCTTATTAAAATAAACAAATATCAATTTACGTGAAAAGACAATTTATTTTATTGCTTTAAGTTGACTTCCATTGACGATCCCAAATTTAATATGTATATATTTACTTTTTAATTGAGTGTATACAATTTTATGTCTCAAGAATTGATTTATTTATTTATTTTTCTGCTTATTAACTGTAAACTGTCATTCTTTAGTAGATGGTCATTATGAGTTCCTATGCTGTGGTTGTAGACTCTTCGAGTCTTATTTAAGTGAGTGGCTAGATTACGGGAGTACAATTTCTAAGTACTAAGGTTGGAGCAATTAATAGGTTAAGTAACTTATTTGCGGATAAACTATTGTACTTCTTTAATTTTAATAGTTCTTTTATTTGCTTCAATGTTCTCCTACACAATCAATTTTTAAATCGTTCTTCAATTATCTACCATACTTCCTTAGAGCACCATATTTTCCATTGGAGTATTTACTTGAAGACCTTTTAGATTATGAATTGTTTATTTTGAAGTATCTATGGTAAGCGCGGTATATTATTGTTTAAAACAAACAAAAAATTTAAAATTTTAACTTAGCTACGCAATAACTTTAAATTCCAAATATAACTTCGAGATGACTTAACTGCAGAAGCCTTTGCATTTAAAATAACATAGTAGCAGAAAAAAAATCAAGGCTAAATAATATAACCTAATGTAGAGATTATAGGTTAGAAAAATATTTATACAAGCGTAATACGCGTAACGATTCATATAAATAAAATCATTATTTGCATAAATGATTTGAAACGGATCATTTACAAGCAGATACGATATTAAATTTGCATGGTTAGACAAGATATAAATATAAAATATTTGATCATGCGACCTTTAAGCTAATCTAATGCATTATATACTATTTCCTTGTAATACAATGAGCTAATTTAATCGCGTACTCTAAGAATATAGAGTAACAAAAGTATTTGATGCCTAAAAAAAATTAAGGAGAGATTGAAAAGAAAAATAATAGCCAAAATACTATATATTCGGTAAATAAATAATGTTTTGCTAAACAAAATAACCTTATTATCAATTTTTTCACGAATAATACCAACATGAAACGTTGATTTACAAGTAAAAATATGTAAATATAATATTTTTACACCGTCCTAATTCAAATATAGTTATGTAATATTACACAAATCTCGACAAAAACAAGACAAGTATATTTGTCCACAATGTGTGGGAATATAAATATACCCAATGTGTGAACATAAATAAAAATAAAATTATAAGAAAAATATAAATAAATCATATATTAACCAGAAGACACCTTCTTTCATAAACATCTAAGCACTTAATTGGATTTAAAAACAAACATAATAAATCATTACTAAATCAAAGAGGAAAAATTCAAAATCCTACCTTAATCTCATAATTTAAAAATTGTATTTTCCATGTTTACTTAATGTTTTGATAATAAAGCAATAGGTAAGTACATAAACTTAATAATATAGACATCCTTGATGTAACAGGTTTGTTTTGTTTTATTTGTACCGCGATGAGTTATTATACATTCGAACCAATCAGAAAGTTCCTTGATCAACGAATAATTATCATATTTTATCCAAACGTCAAAACAAGGATATAATAGGGAAGGGGGAATAACAGATTTTTTTTTTTTTTTTTTTTTTTTTTTTTTTTTTTTAAGATATACCTAAAATGCGGGAAACCAGAATCAAGTTAGTAAGTTTTACATAATAAATTGTGTTAAAAGTCTTTTTTCCCTTCAAGAAAATAACAAGGTGTAAATATTGATTTATAATTAGATTAGGGTATAGCTATTCTAATAAAAATTAGTCGTTCTGATACCTTCCGCAACAGCTTTAACAAGTTAAAAATTGATTGTGTTTGTATGTGGTCATCATCAGTTCCAAGAAAAAAAAACCTATAAGTTAATGGATACAGACAACATCCAACTTTGTCTAAGTATATCTTTCTGTCTAGCTCCTCGGATTTTCATTCTGTCTAGTGCAGATGATGACCAATTTTGAATTAAAGATTGTTCCTTACTATTTACCTAGGATGAGGATGTAGCTAAGTTTAAAGAATTTTGAAAGACAAAGCATTTCCAATGAAAAAATCATACCTGGGCCAATTGTTAATTTGTTCATATTAAAATTAGAACTTGATAAAAGAAGTAAGATATGAGCAGATGATCTCTCTACAATTTGCAAGAGGTTTCTTTGGAAATCGAAGTCAGAGTTTATAAGATGAAGATTTATTATTTTATACAAGAAAATTCACGAAAGGTGTCTGACAATGTATTATCTACTATATTACAAAACATCTTTTTTAAGTTGATCTCAAGTTTGATCTTAAAGGATTTTAAGAATTTGTTTCTCCGCGTAACATTTTCAGTTTTTTTATTATCGGACAAAGATATAATTTTGACCTCTTTTGCAGGATCTTGGTTGCATCATCACTGTTTTTCATTCCGGAAAAACAGTGATTTTTAACATAGCAGATAAGAAAGTAGATCGTTTAAGACATATTTTTCCTAAAGGCCCCCATACACGGTCAAACTAGTTTGTCAAGCAAGTTTGATCAAAAGTTAGATGCCCAGTCTACACCTCATCAAGCCATCAAACTCCTAAATTTCACCCACACACGGTCCAACTTACTTGTCAAGCTGGCTTGACAAGCCAAGTTTGTCAAGTAAGTTTGATCGTGTATGGGGGCCTTAAAGGCTTAAAGTTTTTTAAGAGCAATACAAACTTCCAAATCCAGTGACAATCAACAAAAGCCGGTAAACTTGGCGAGTTAAATCCCAGTGTGCGGTCAAAGTTTTAAATTCCATTACTCATTTAAAAGCTATGCTAAACTTGACGAAGAAAGGAACTTAAGAATGTAGGAAGATGTCTCTCATTAGTGAAGAGAGGTCATTCTTTATTCCCACTCAAGTGACACCACAGACCACCTTACAAAAAGGAATTTAACTAGGCTTTTAGAGGCCTAAGAATAGTAGTCATCAAGGTTTACTATCCCTGAAAAAATCTCGAATTGTTATGGCTTATGTGCGATCGTAACACAAAACCCATTTCGGTGATGATTAGATGCCCTTCAAATTGCTAAGGCTTCATTCGAAATCTCATCTTTCATCTTCAGCTCACAAGGAGAGAGGACGGTTGCGTCAGAGAAACTGTTTAAGACTGACTCGTGTGTACACCGGTGTAGAGCTGTACAAAGGTACAGTGTACAGCTGGTGGCTTGGAGAGAGTTAACGGACCGGTGACCCGACCATAGTTCACCTCTCATCTCGTTTCAGTTCGAACCTCCTGAGGGAACCCGTTTTCAAATCCCCGCCCATTCGCTCGTCGACTTGAATTCCATCCATTCTTTATAGGTCCACGCGTCTGCACAGGCTCTTTCACGCTCTGTCATCCCCTCCACCCTTAGGATACCGGGTACCGCCACTTCACTCCTTCAGCCCACTCCGCACCTTTCAGCCTCAGAACTGTAACAAACTTGGATTCCGCGAGAAGCGGCTCCTTTTACTTTTTTTCTACAACGCCCACCATTGACAATATGAGACCTAGAGAGGATTTCTAATTATGGTAACATGAAGTCACTTTGTGTATTACACAGTAAAATGTTATTCATTCTTTCTTTTAATTTAAGGTTTAAAAAGATGGAGTAGGGGAAAAAGAAGCAGATAGTGTACAGATTTTTTTTTATGGAATAAAAGAACTTGAAATGTCATTGAAGCCTCATTATGGTATATCACTTGTAAACATTAATGTGTTGCAAAATGTATCTACGTGTATTAACTCTCTAGTTGACCAAGGACATCAACATTCATTTATTTAAATTGAATCAATGAAAAGTATTTATATGATTTTTTAAAAAGAGAAATCTCCTCAACAAAATCAACAAGGTCAGATTGTCAGATTGAAAGCAAGAATTTATGTTCTTTCCTGGTGTTCATTGACAAAAAGCATATAAAGATTTTAATCGATTTTGACTTTAACAATATGTAAGAATCTATTGATGGTGGAAGTCTGAACGATGATTGTCTTATTACTCCAGCCTTCGCCAACTTCCGTCCATACCACGCGGAAAACACCATTTCTTGTCCGATTACCAAAATTTGGTATGCAGCATCAGTAACTTTTTAAATTGAATGCTAACCCCACTTTAGAGAATTTAAACTTCCACTTTTTACATTTAAATTTTGAACTTTTTTTAATTCCACAATACTAAAATTCAACAAAATGATATAACTCCGCGTGGGAGTATCCTAGATCGAAACAGTTAGATATAATGTAAAATTAAACATAAAAAATAATAACTAATTTATCCATTTTTTGCAGTAGTTGTCGTAGTATTAAGTCCTTGCACTAGTAATAGACGGATAGGAGTATAGGAGGACCCACTATTTGAACCTAGCAGTTAGGTCTTATTGAGTATTGACAGGGATTTAGAGTGTGATGTGGTGAGAGTCCCCCTCTCTCTTCCTTAAGCTATGACCAAGTATTGGGGGCCAATCTGTCGGGGAGTCTGTCTTCTCCGTAGAAATTTTAAGAAATGAAGACTTTTAACAAAATGTAAAATGTAAGTCAATTTCACCAGGCACCCTGAGACTTATATAATCAAACATAGTAAGCCTGATTATAAACAGTCCATTATACTAGTTTATCTTTGTACTTTAAAAGAAAGAAATGTTTTTAAGCCCTTGAGGTATCAAGAAAACCATACGGCCCTTTCTTGTTGACAATTAAATAATTTTTAATTGTGATTATATATCTTTTTCTAGATTACGGCCAAAGCTTCCCTCAGAACTTAATTTGTTTATTTTCAAATATCAAAGATCAAATATGCCATTTATCAAAATTTTCTGCTTTAGTTTCATCATATTTCACTTCGTTAACTGAACTAAACTGAATATTTGTACTTTAAAACAAAAGAGCCTCTAGGATTATATAAAATCCTTAATCCTTATCCTACAATTCAGAAAACTGCCCCTTCCCTTTTGAGCTGAATACACCCATGACTTCTCGGCTTGAAATATTGATGATACAGCATAAAACATTAGCTTTTATAGGTGAAGGCTGTGAAATTTAAAAGTTGGATAGGAGTATGTATGTAACAGAAATGTATAATATGGGTATCAGATTAGAATTATAATTTAATAACAAGCTTGACTCCAGAGTAAAGGTTCTTATAATTTAAAAATTAGTGAAACTAAGGTTGAGGTGTCAAACGTTTGAGAAGACAACGAACAAGGCGATTCTTATATCCTTGACTTGAAGAATCTCAAGTAAGCGCTAGGGACATTAAAACGCAAAGTATTTGTTAAAGCAAATCCTGGTGTCTGAAATTTAATCTTTGAACAATTAAGACCTATATTAATGGATCTGAAGGGGCCTTAAATTACGGCGATTGGACAAGACCAAAAATGAGACACAGGGAGAAACACTGTTTTTGTGAATATCGTAAACCAATGTAAATGCATTGGTTAAACAGCAGGGGACCATGACTCAAAAAACTGCGACATACGTAAGCGTAAAAACTACGTGTGACAATAACAGTCGTGGATACGAAGTTTTTGCAAATAGTTGACCACGGTATTGTATTTGCCATCAAAAAGAATGAAGAAACACTTATCGACTTATCGAAGGGAGATACTGCAAAACTGACGAAGCAGACCTGATAGAATTTTCCTTTGCAGCCTCACCCTTTGATTGTGCCTTGCCTTAATCGCTTACGTTTCAAAGACATTTCTTTAAGACTTAAGTATATTATGTTATTTTGTACTTGTTTGTGTTGGGAAATTGTTACCAAATAAGTTTGTCAACCGCGAGATTTACTGTGTTTCATAAGTAAGATTTTAATCGATAATGCGAAATAGTATTTAAATTTATTAAGTTCTTTATTTATTCAAATGGTTGTGTGTATGAGTCATTGTGTAGACTTAGTTTTGATAAAAGAAACATTCTTTCTCGTTATGAGTCATTGGTAAGAGATACTTATAGTGTTATGAATGTTTTTTCTGGAATGTATTTATTTGACTCCCAAGAAGATCAAAGTAAAACGATAGAAAAAAGATTCAAGAAAAAATTAAAGGGGTTAAAAAAAATGGATAAATTAAAAAGTGAATATGTAGGACCGTTATTGTACTAGAAAGGAAGAGATGCCGTGATGTCGGACGGTTGAGAAGACTTAGAAGAAGGGAATATTTTGATCCTTGACTTGAAGGATCTTATGGAAGAGTAGGAGACATTAAAGCGTAGGCCTTTTACTTCAAGTTCAAAACTCCTTTATAACTTGTATATACATATATAAGAGTAGGATGTGACGCGGGTCCTGAATGCGCCCTGTCCTGGAAGCCACAGCTATATATGTATATATATAGGTGGTTCGTCTGTCTGACTCGTCTAACTAACCGGTTTTTTCTTCTTCTACAACAAGAATAATATAACACAAGTGAAGAACTTGGGAAGTCTCTGTAAGGCTTTAGTTTCTCATGGGGGAGTCCAGTAGAGCCGCGAGCCGAGTAGCTTACCCGACATTATAACCAGCCAGACCGCCTACACGCAAAGACACTGCGGCACTTTGAAAAGCTCAAAGCATTTCGATACCGTCTTACACGTTTAGCAGACGCATTTATCATATCTCATCAACTAAACACCTACAGATAACAATAATACGTTGTTTAATAAGCTAACAGATATGGTAAGCTGACAATGCTATCTAAAAATTAAACTGTATATGGTAATCTTTTACTGCAGCTCATAATCACTTCAACCAATAATTTTCTCATAATAAGCTTCTCATGCAATTATTATGCTCAGTGATTTTAAAATTTAGCCGAAGACTAGCTTATAGTTTATTTTATTTTTCTCTAAGACATTCCTTCTGAAAAAAACTTGAGTTTGTCGTTGTATAGACGCTAAAAATTCGGAAAATCAACTTTTAAGGGCCAGATAGACTTTGAGACATATTGAACAACCGACCCAACTTGAACAACTAACCGCAACGTCTATGGGGTCCTTTCCTTAATGATGTACTGACTTTACCCTGAGCACCGGCGAACTCGTTCAACCGTGCGGTACCGTCCACACTAGACGCGCAACCCTGTTTGCAAACTCGATGCTTGTCCGACGCGACTGTAGACATACGCAAAATCCATGCTGCAGCAAAGTAAAATTCGTTAGTTAATATGACAGAATTATTGAGACTGTTGTAAATATTTTATAGACCATTTCAAAGAGGTCAACAACGTATCTGTTGTAACTTTAGAAGTGCTAGTAAACTAGTAAGCTAGAAAAGCAGCTCTTGCCTGAGCTTTTGTTAGGATTTGTAGAAATCTGTGATTACGTTCTATTAGAAAATTCCTCTGGGTACTTAATGAGTGGAAATCCCTTTTACAAACATCTTTGAGATAAATTTAACGGGTAAATAAATTAATTTAAAACTATATTTTTACTTTTTTCACAACTATATTTTACTCGAAACTTACTCACAAACTTCAAACGTTCATAAATCGTTGAAAATGATGGCTGGATATAATTTCAAATAAAGATCTGTGGGATGTTACGCATCAAAAACAAATCACAATCCAAATCAAAGAGAGAAAATGGCGTTAGATTGGGCATACTCTAAGAAAGCTCCAGGGAGCCATCGAATGAGATGCACCTTAATAGAACCCTCAGGGAACGCGCAAACGTAGCCGGCCCAAGAACACTTGGAAGAAGACGGTCGAAGAAGAAGCCAAGAAATGTGGTGAGACCAGGAGTGAAGTTAAAAGAATGGCTTCAAATTGTCTTGACTGGAGATTCTTAATTGCTGCCCTATGCTCCTCAAGGAGCAACAGGAATTAAATTTAAAAAATCGCTTGCGATTTTGAAGATAGTGTTGGAATACTAACATAACTCACATTTAAATTATCTATGCCAACTAAGGTATTACTTTCTCATTGGCTTATTCTTTTAAGGGTAAAGGATTAAAATTAAAAAAAAAAAAAAAATAGTCGTTTCTATCGAAATATTTCGTGGGTTATACTTATGGTAATTAATATTGGATAGTACATTGTCAAAAACTGCAATCTTTAATACAAAAACTACAAAGTTTAATAAAAACCGTAATATTGATTATATTGAGATTTGATACAAATCAATTTTCCTATTCGAGCTTCATTTACAAAGAGTTTCAATGTTACCAATAATAGTTTTAGTATGAAATATGAAGGTTCGAAATAGATTAAGTTTATATTTTTTTTTCTATTTTTTAGTTTTTAAATCGATCGTTTCATTTCGATGCTCCAACTTTCTTCTTCTCTTTCTCTCCTACCTTGATCCTCGAGCTAATAGTTTGTTTTGAAATCCCAGGTTCCGAGACGGGGGACCCGTTTCTATTGGAAACTGTGCGAGATTGCAGTGAAGTGATAAACGACACGGCTACGAGACCCCGCGCGAGTTAACTATTTTTCCCTCCTTCGCTACTACCTGTAGGATGTGGATATCTGAGAAACCTTCGGTCGCACTCCGAAGTCGGCCCAAGCTCGCTTAAGTCACGATTATTATACCCCAGGGTTACTGACCTATCTACTCAGACCACCCTTAAATCCAGCCGAAACAACGGTAAATACTATATGTATATAATAAATCAATATGTACACATAGCAGATAACCACAAAAGGAGATGCCAACAACATAGAAGTCGAGGCAGCAGAAACAATCGAATACAGGTACTAATAATTATACAATCAATATTATAAAAATAACTTTATTAACCAGAATTTTTACGCTCATTCTTATTCTAATGTCTAATTCAGTGAATATAAATGTTACAGCTAATTATTAACAAATAATAGAAACAAATAATAGAAACAAATAATGTCGTTTTAGAATCAATTCGCTAAACATAATTACTTGATCCTTATAAGACGACCCTTTATTTCATTTTTATTAATAGTAAAGATTAAATAATCAATAAAAAAAACTGTTTTAAATCTGCAAATCTACTTTTGTAAAATAAAGTTGTAGGGTTTTATGTATGTATGTGTTAAAAAATGATTAAAGGGTATTTGTTAAATTATTCTATATACGTAAGCTTATACTATGACTGTTTTTGTTGAACCTTAAATTGCCTAATTTAATTTATTTTAAATGTTGAATAAGAGATAATTAAATAATAGACTGCCTTTTGGTGTAGCACATAGCTTCCTTCCTTCATCCTATCTAGGGCTGGGACATCGATAGGTAAACATCGATATTTTCGATACATCGACATCGAAAAAAAAAGGTCACCACTTTCAAAAAATCCTTCCTTTTCGTCCCCCATTTTCGTTGTCGTCTATTTTTTAGGGTGCGATGCAACGATAACATCGATCTTTTCGATGTTTCGGAAAACATCGATATTGTATTAGTCAACATCGATGTTTTAAAGTCCCATTCATCGATGTTTTCGATATATCGACATCGATGTCCCAACTGTTATTTTTAATTTAGTTAACATGAATTAAAGTATCAATTTAGCAAAAGTTAAAGAGCGCAGACGGTTCATATTAATATAGGGCTATTTGCGGGTTCCTTTCAAAAAACTATAAAAGTTTCATACAAATCAGATAAGTACTTTCGAAGCTATAAGGGTAAATGAATGTATGTTTGTGCGCAAGAGAAACAAATGAGCGCAGAATGTCGGGCTAATTATGACCTTCCATACAAATTTCATTAAAATCGAACGTGTAGTTTTTATATTTTGGTTCGCAATAATTGAGCGACTACCGACAGACGGACTGACACGAAACCAAAAATGTTCCCAGAAGTCTGGAACGGTTTTCTATCTTGGAATTTTTAAAATCGGAGCCATAAAATATTTTCGTTCTTCAAAAGGATCACATAGCTTCCGTTACCTTCGGTAAGCTCAGATACAATTCAATTCCATGAATCATTTTTGTTATTTTATAAGGACCTTTGGTTAATTGAATAAATAAGTAAACATATAATCGGCACACAATTTTAAATAAATTATTAAAAGAGATGCGCTTAACATGGACACATCAATGGTAAGTAACATTTCAATCAATAAATAAGCATATAATATGAAAATAATAAAGTAGATAAAAGTAGATTCCTTAATAGATCAATCGTATTATCACTGGACCTGGACATATAGAACGTGTAAAAAAAACACTGAACATAAAAGAGTAGAATAAAAATATATAAACAGCGCTTAACAGGTGTAAATGAAATTAAGCGAAGCAGGGTGAAGAAGAGTAAAATGGGATGGGGTGTTTGAACAGCACTTACCATAAAAGTGTGGCAAGGAAAGTGTTTCGCTGTCCTACAAAGATTTCCAGGAGCTATAAGAGGTTTTGGAGAGGGCGTGTCGTGTTTTAAAGGAACATGTATATTCTGTTTAGAATGAATATGTGGTTTAATGTTGTGATCCGTCTTTATTATTGGAATATTAATGGATAACTTTAACTTCTTTAAATATGTTTTGTTTATACAATTTTTATGTTTATATAATTTTGCTTCCGAGCTTACCGAAGGTAACGGAGGCTATGTGATCGTTCTGAAGAACGAAACATTTTTAGGTCTCTGATTTCAAAAATTCCAAGACAGAAATCCGTTTCAGACATCAGGGAGCATTTTTGGTTCCGTATCTATCTGTCGGTCGGGATGTCCTTCCATTTTTGCGAACCAACATATCTTACTACACGTCTAATTTTAATGAAATTTTGGGGTAGGCCATAATTAGCCTATTGTTGGTCCCATATAGTCTTTAACCTTCTGCGCCTGTTTGTTTCTCTTCCAAATGCGCACATACATACATTTATTTTTACCTATAGCTTCAAAAGTACTTACCTATCTGATGTGTAAAACTTTTATAGTACATGGAAAGTAACCCGCGGATAGCCCCAGATTAATTAGAACCGTCTGCGCTCTTTTTGATAGGTACTTTAATTAGTGTAAAAAATCAAAACAAATTTGACAGATTAAAAAAACAAAACAAGTAAGGCGCGCTTCACGTAAGTACGTGAGGCGTTAATCGCCGGTTTCTGTACGATTAAATTTAAATGTTAAGTGTAATAGTTGCATATTCATTTTCTACGCTTCAAGACCTTTAAATTGATGTATAACATGCCATGGTAGCTAACAACTTTTTTTTTGGTCACCCGCCATATTGGCAGGGCCGCCATCTTGGAAATAATTAGTGTAAAAACTCCAAAATTTGTCCAGTTGTCTAAAATGTCGGGATGTACCTGTGAACCAAATTTCATGTTTTTAGCTCTAGTAGTTTATGAGTTGAAACAAGCCAACGGACAAACGACACCAACGGACAGACGGACAGACGGACAGACGGACAGACAGAGCCGTTATATAAGGTTTCTTTTTTACTTTGTACAGAAACCTAAAACGGGGGAAATAATTAAACCAATTAGACAATAATGGCTTGTAAAAGCATAAAATCAATAAAGTACGTGGATAGGATGCGAGGAAGCTATGTGCCACACCAATTGGCAG
>KZ651999.1:37022-55688 GCA_001010745.2 Gerris buenoi | reverse complement strand
AATATTTTAAAAATCCGCCATCTTGATTCAAGATGGCGGCCATTTATATACAAAATTCGACAAGACGATATCTCCGGAACTAATTGTACTAGAACCTTGAAATTTAGAAGTTAGCTTCCTTTTATCAAATTAGTAACTTTGGATAAATGGTTAACCAATCGGGCATTTTGATTTAAGATGGCGGCCCTACATATATAAAAGTCAACGTATGTGTGCATGTTATTTATACAAATCTACAGTTATAGTCCGATCTGGATGAAAATTTGCACACTTGACCTTCAAAGCAAGGGGAAAATCACTGTCTACATGAATATTAGAAATTTTAATTTTGGTACACAGGGGTACGGGGTACAAACGTCAAAGTAATGAATACCTTTCATGATGTATATAGTTGAAAAGCTCTTTAAGACGACAGTAATTGTTGTTATGTACAGTTTTATCATATTTTCACTTAGGAGGGGGGTATAATTGAAAAATATAGCTATATCTTATATAAAAGAAGTGTCTCCGTATGAGGGTATGTCTTTTTATCCCAATTTGATGAATATTTACACACTTTTCTTTAAAACAAGGTGAAGGTCACTGCCTACATGGGATTACGAAATTAAAATTTTGGTACTCAGGGGTACGGGGTACAAGTAAAGAATACCCTTCATCTTCATGATGCATATCGTTGAAATGCTCTTTAAGAGTACAGTAATTGTTGTTATGTACAGTTTTGTCATATTTTCATTTAGGAGGGGTGTAAATTTAGGATATTTGCAAATGATCTTATCAAAGAGGTGGGGGATATAACTAGGAGGGATAGAATCTAGATATTCTCGCATAGTAAAATAATTTGTATGCTTTCCTGGTAGTTTATAAACTTATCAAATTTAAAAACACTCCGTAGCGAAGCACGGGTATCCAGTTAGTATTTTAATAATTACCGAGAACTATTTTTATTTTGTTGTCCTCAGAGGCCCAGTTTCTCCGAATTATTCTAATGGATTCATTTTAAAGCGTCCTATGGATCCAGGAGGGTTTTATAATAAATACTTACTAAATTTTAATAAAATAATGTTTATTTTTCCTCAAAAATATCTACATAGAAATAAAACAAAATATTTAAATTTTGAGTACATAGCTCAAGCTAAAATTATCCCCGAATTTCGGGTGCGTATTTTTAATTTCCCTAAAATTCCAGGCTGCATATTAAAAGCTTACAAGCGAAATTTTACGATAATCAATTTTCATAACTATTTAATACCTACCGCTACCTGAATACAATACACGATGGCGTTAATGAAGTGTCTCAGTGTCATCAATAAAATAAATATCAAGAGAAGTGCATTTTATATATAACCTATAACAGTGCTGAATCGAATTCAGTATGAATATACAATACAGCTACAGAATATAAAGCGTCAATAAGCTTCTTCGCTCAAATTGTTAATTAGTATTTTTAACACTCTCCCCGAGAGGAGAGCGTCTTCAACAAAATTTGGTTTAAAGACTCATTAAGTGTCCCCCTCCACGGAAATCTTTAGTAAAAGGCGAGAGATTTATTCGACTTGAAAGGGGACCAGAGATAATGATTAAAGATTTCAATGGGTATATATACACCACAGTCCAAATATTTTATACCGCGAACTTCAAAACATATAATTTGATAATTGAGTTATTATAACAAAACAAAATAATTAATTTCAGTAATAAATTAAATGTAAAACATTACACATTGTTATATCTAGAAACAACATTATTGGTTTATCAATTTTTAGCATGCAGTAATGGGTAAAATGCTGAGTCTTTGAACACGAAAAACGTAAGATTGGAAGTTAGTTCGTATTTTCTCTACTAGGATGCGCTAGTGTTCCTCTCTCACAGGAAAATACTTTAACATACTAAAAACCCCCTTCAAAATTCTTAGATGGAATCGGGCTAGGAACAACAATGAATTAAACTACAACTTTAAACAGTTCTTAAACTAAATAAAATTAGTATAAAATATATTTATCTCCAGTAGGGTAAAAAAAGTTATGATTTTGAATTAGTTTAGAGGGACTAAAACAGGTCTTTTCATCCCTGAATAAAAAAGTAGGGAGAAAAAGTAAAAAGTAGGGCGAAAAAGTAAAGTAGGGCGAAAATGTAAAGATTGCAACTTAATTATTTTATAAATAGTAGAAAATGAATGGTTAATGTAATGAAGATTTTGAAATCAGGTTGGCGTCACTGCTTTTACGACCATGTTTATCTATGTTTATAACCTGCATCTAAGTAACCTTCTATTTGAGTTTAATTCCAATTCTTATTTGTTTTTAATACTGAATCTCTTATATCTGCTATTAAAAGTGTTAATAATTATTGTTATTTATTAAAATAATAAATAAAAACTGTGAAATGAACGAAAATGTGTATCTACTTCCTACAGGAGATATAATATTGTATTTACCTCGTGAGTAAAGTGCCATTATTCCCTTCGCGATAATTATCTCCCTCGGCTTCACCTCGGGAACTAATTAGCGTTATTCCCTTGGCTACGCCTCGGGAATTAAAAAGTCTAATTCCCTCGGCTTCGCCTCGGGAATTAGGGACATGATTCCTTCGGCTTCGCCTCAAGAATCAACTTTTTCGCTCAGGGAATAATGGCTTACTTTACTCCCTAGGTGCATAAATAACTATTATGTATAATATACGTATAAAATATAAAGGTGAAAATACCTGAAGTAGAACCTTATTATAACTGATATCTCTATAAGGTACGCCACCTCCAATAGTTATTAAGAATAAGAAGCAAAAAACCCTGGAATAAATAATAAAACCAATAAATTAATGTACGCAATCAACATGAACCAGGATCATCTTGTTCTTGATTAATGAAAAATTCATACAAACATAATATCTTTCTCAATTAAACCTAAGTGTAATAAATCATTTTTATTGCTAACTACTGATTACTTTCGAATTATTATTTGAAATAATTATTTGTTATAAACCGGACTATCATTAAAACGGACAACCTTTACACCCTAGGTTCTATGGAACAATTAAAAGCCAAAACGGCATATTATATTATTAAAAAACGGCTAGGTCTTGAATTTAAATACCAGCTCAATTGGAGTAATGATGAGTTTAGATGAGGGACCTCTTTAACCGATGTTCTTTTGCAGCTTATATTATTATTTGGGTTATAATTTAGGTTGTAACTAGTTATTTGATATTTAACTAACCTAACACCAATAAACGGTTCAGGCTGGTTTAGATGGTTCATATTTCTTTTTTAAAATTCATGAAAAATCAGTGTAACAATAATAGATACTTATACGGTATACGGTATGTGTAATTTAATATGCTCCTGGATTGATATTAAGTAAGGATAGGAGAACAATAAGTAAAGACATTTAAGTCGAAGAAGCTGAAAAAAATGAAGCCACAAACTATATTAAAAAGAATTACAAACCGTCTCTAAATACCTAAAAGAATTCAGGCAGGGATGATATTCAAGGGTCAACCCATAGATCATTCGCATCAAGCGCATTACTATGGCTTCACGCCTTGAAAAGAGAAATGGATATTACTAAAACTATACTGCTACAGGGTTAAAAAAATATCTTAACAAGCCTGAATGACATGGAATACGGTATTCTGATAGGGTTTAAGAACCTGTAAGCGGTATTCGTGACCGATAAAAGAGTAGGAGCGAAAGAACTCTGCTAGAGTTGCAAGACGACAGGAGGTTAGCGAAGAAGCAACATGAGAATGGAGTTGCTACTGTTGCATGTATGTTGTGATAAATGGAAATCTGTAATTGAGACGTTCAACATTCAAGTATATACGCTTACAAGCAGGAATATATTGATGGAAGAGAGAGTCAACTCCAAAATATTTGGAACAGTAGCCGGTAAGGTAATAAGGTGTATGTGAAAAAACAACCCTATGCATGTTTAAGATCCATCACGCACTTCCTACTGCGTGATTAGGCGCATCTTATCTAGTTACCCTTTCAAAATTACAACATCATTCCTGGAGATAACCAAATATTGAAATACAGTGATCTGATGATAAAACATATGTGATGCTTCTAAGGATAAAAATGTCGTTGTCAAAGCTAAGACAATGTGGAAGAGAGATTCAGCAAATCGTCCGAAGGGTTCAGCAAAGGCTTCGTGGAAGGGTTCAGCAAGTTCAACTTATCCGAGATCCACAATGCACCCTCCTCCTCCTCACCCCTCCTCTTATCATATGGAGCCCAAAATTATGTTTACTTGAGTTCATTAATTACGAAAGCAGCTTGGATGAACAACTTCGTAATTAACTCATGTTTGAAGCAGAGAATTCAGGAATCAAGCGGAAATCGAATTCATCATTTACAGTGAGCTTATGATGCATAGTAATCTTTACTCCGATTACATTTACAATTATGTTCTATTGTTAAAAAGCATTAAAGATCTTATGCCCATAAAGATAATGAGTTGGAATATAATAGCATAAATTAAATAAAAATATTTAACTTTGATTTTACTTATTATTTTCAGGTTCTTCAATAGATTATTATTTTCTTTAAGTTGTATTATTTTGATGTTTATTTTAGTAGCCGGAGAGGGAGGAAAAAGAAGAAGTGGCATTGGTTGTAACTTGTAAGGAACAATAGGTTGTGTAGAGTAGTGATTTTCTGGTGTAACTATAATCATTTCTCATGGGTTGTGCTTCCCTTCAGAGTTGCCGCAATTTCAGGGAGGGAGGTTTCTGTTATAGTGATAGTGGGGGTCGAGAGGAGGGTCCCAGCCATCCTTGCCGGTCCCACGAGACCCTCCGCCTCAGGACCCGGCCAACAACCAAAGCAATCCCGTAAGGTTTCGGCCCTTTCCCTCTAAACTTGGTAGAAGGGGGCTACAGTAAATCTTCCTCCTTGAAGAGCCCCCTTTTCCTTGCATTGTGCCTACCTGTACTTTAAGTTATTGACTTGGCTCCAGAAGGACATGGAACCCTTAGTCCAGCTCTACTCTGGGTTCCTTGTTTTCCAAACATCCCTTATTTCAACATAGTAGTAATCCTTATTGTTTGAATAGCTCTGACAATCAGCATCATACCTGACTGGATCTAGAATTTCCCCAATACTTCTTCTGTCAGTTCTCATTTAATAGGATCTTAAGCATTTTAAGTTTTATTTTACTCTCAATAATAGAATTTTATATTGTAATAAGATTGATTGATATTTATTGAGTATTCAGCTCGAAGATTGTAAACATACACTTCCCGCTCGTTTGCACACGTACACCAGATAATTGTTTAGTTAAATTTTAACACCCCACGCGTTCCTTACTTTGCAACTTTGTATTTTCGTTTTTTCTAAACAATGATAATTATTTCCTGTTACTACTTAATTCCTATGGCATCCTTTCCTAATCTTTTCTATCTCTTATAATAACATTTATATGTGTTCAAAAAGAACGAGAGGTGAAGAAATAAAAATGACTAAAAGAATAATTGAAATCTTAACAAAAACATTTTAACACATCATTGGTTTAGCCAAGTCTCCCCCTGTCCAAGTAAGCTCTACTAAGTCTAAATTATCCAGTACAATAAGTGGTGTTGTTTTTCCCCTCTCTAGCTCAAACATTTTTTTACCAAATCACACTACACGTTTAAATTTAAAAACATTTTCTCACTTGTCAATTTCAAAGCTCTAATTAACCGATTAACAGTTAGTTGTTATTTAATTTATATTTTCCTTATTTTAAATCAAATTATAATTATTATTGACACTGGGAGACAGACATAGAAAAATAGACTCCAGCGCCGGGACTTGAACCACGGGCCTCCTGTATTTCCAGTACAGATGCTCTTACAACTAAGCTACGCAGGAAAATGATTTGAATTAAAAATTAAACTTTCCGTAGTATGAAAACTACCAAAAACTTAAAAAATTGGGATTATATTTACTGAGAACTACAACAAAATTGAAGTATTGAGAACTGCATTTCAGCCCACCTTCACGGACACCAGCAAACCATTGCTAAAAACATGGCATCCTAGTTTAAGATTTTCCTAAGCATTTCATCTTCCTAAAATAATAGCTTATTTTAAGGGGGCCTTTTCCAAAAACGTGAATAAATATAATTTCCCAAAAATATTTCTTCCTGAATAACGTCTCTGTTAAAATTTAAGTATTAGCAAAATATATTTTCAAGTTCCTTGTATTGCTTAATTACTTCAAAAAAAATAATGGAGAAAAAAGGTAACGCAAGGGGAAATAAAAAGTTTCCTTTTTGAATCAAGCGAACAAAAGAGAATAAAAAAAATAAAAATAAAAATAATAATAAAAATGGGGAAAGAAAAATAGCCCAAGAACCACCCCACAGTAATATGTGTGGGAAAAAAATATTTAGATGATAAGAAGTCATCACTAATATAGGGATCCAATTCAGGGACCCCCGGAAAAAATTAGGGTGCAAACTCCCTCTGATCAGGGCTAGGGAACAAAAAATATTGGAGTAGAGGGGGGAGAAATAGTGGATAAGCGAGAGGACAACAAAAAATAGGCATAAGGGTGATAGGGCAAGGGGGCAAATCAAACAATTATTGGCGGATACGGTACCAACCCTCTCCTCTACAGTATAGTCAGAGGAAAAAGCTTTTAATATCAAAGATGGTCAGGGGTAAAAAATATTTTAGGGTGAGTTTTGGCATAAGAGGGGGGTAAAAGGATTATCCCTTCATCCCACCCTATTGAACACGTGGTCTCATTGGCAACAATCACGTGTTTGGAAGTAGGGAGATGAGAGGACACGTGTGATGACGTCATAGCAAACTGTTGCCCCCTCCTACCGATACTTTTCTCCTTCCGAGTGGTTGCGTGTTGCAAGTAGTTGAAAGCAACTTTGTTTTGTTATATTAGTGTGACAGTGTGAATGAATACAGTCTATTTAATGTGTAGAGAGTGAAACTAAAAATACTGCTTTCAGCCATCTTTGTCCTTTTCTTTTGTGTACTGTTTTTAAACTTGTAGGCTCTTTAAACGTTTGTGACTCATTGGAATCTTATTCATTCAATAGAGAGGAAGACTAAAGCAACCTACGCACTACTAATAAAGCTTCTTTTGAAGGGGAGAAAAATTAATAACAATTAAAAGTAGTTACTGAATAAAAGAAGTCCTAATTGAAAGAGCCGCTGTTAATATCTCTATTTATGTTTTTGATTCTCTATAAAGACATAACAATTCTCTAACATCAAATAAGATTAAACAAACGCAATAAAAATATTAAAATAATATTAGCTAAATAAAATGCATAAAAGGCCCTCAAATATGGTGAATTCATAATCGACACGGTTAGAATGTATGAAAGGTATATACATATTATTTTAAAAATAGACAAATAAGCGCATAGTAATCTTTTCAAAAGATATTGTAGTATAGTTTCTATTTATTTTAAATTGTATCTCTCTTCCTCCCACCATACCTTCCCAGCCAAATAGGTTCCGCCATTGCTATTGCCATATGTTATTCGTTGTGGTTCCGCCATTGCTATTGTCATATTTTATTCGTTGTACTTGTTGTGTTGTTGCATGCTTTTCCTTTTTTTTTATTACACGCTGTTTTATTGATTTGTTTTTGTGATTAAAACATTATTTTCCGTTTAAAAAGTGTTTGTTTTTTGTATACCGCAAGTGCCTTAGAAAATAAGGGGTTACTTACACCTGAGAAAAAAATCGAAAATTTTAAGAGAAAATTATTTTGTCATTCTGAGATTTGCATTGACACTGTTACAGTGAGGTAAACAAAACATGGAATAATAATAGCTTCTTCATCCAAAATTCAATTTTTTTAAAATGATTTTTTACTCGCTTGTCTTTAATTTCACTTGTTTAGGAGGCAAATGCTGTATAGTACACTGACAGCCCTGTTTCTTACTACCTAACCGAACCGAAATAAACCAAGTATTTTTTTATTTCTATTTAAATCGATTTAAAAACAGAGGGATTTATTTTAAAAAAACTGTTATTGGATAATACAAGTACCATTTAAAATTTAATAAGTGATAATGATATTATAGGTTTATAGGTTACGTGACGGGAAACACTAACTAAATTATAAATACGAAGCTTGTTGTTAAGAGATATCTTAGACCTACGATCAAAAAGACCGAGCAGTAACTTATATCGTCGTGTGATGTCAAAACGTTTTGTTTTTGTGTGTATGTTGCCACTTTAATCGTCGGTCAAGGAAAAGACCTAAGTATCGGACGGAGTCGGACTGGGTAAATAAAAATTCGAGTAAAAATTATGTTTATTGCCCAACAACGATAGCAACTGTTGTAATAATAATTTGACAAGGATTGATCTAATATTATATAACAATGCTAAATAAATAACTTCAACATTCATCATTATATTAAGCATAATTAATTAAGGATAGAGGACCATTTCGACCAGTAGGAAAGCTTGGAGAGTATGGAGCATGTCAATACTTACTCTGGGCTATAGAGTCAAATGAAGCAGAATTATGTTTTCTATATCACTAGTGGATCATAATGAATCGTAAAGCCTTAAAGTGTTATCATATAATTTTATTTGTTAGGAAAGAAATAATAATAACTAAGTAATTGTATTAAGCTAAGTCTTCCTTTAAAACTCAACAAAAGAGTTCGTTACAGACAAAGACAAATTAATCAATAAAGTGTTTATATTATTTTCATACATGGCACCCCCTTAATAACATAAGAATGTGTCTCCCTCTAGAATATCCTGATGCAATTCCATTTCTTCTGGCGTCTGCCCTCTATAGGGATCCCCTCCTTCTTCTCTCTCTATTTTCAACGGAGTCAGAGAAACGTAGTTAGGAGGGGGTAGAGGGGAGGGGTAAATTTCCTGTGTCTGTAATAAACCGAAAGCATCGTGGGGATTATAGGGAGCACGAAAATCATTTGCCTGAGGATTGAATAAGGGCAAAACCACCCTTCCCTGTGTAGAAATACCGGATGAGAATGGGATCCAGCAGCTACCGGAGTTTGCAGCTAGGGGGTTTAGCATCTGACTGAGGGACTTGAGTCAAATTATTCAGATGCACAAACTCATCCCCCCTCCCCCCACCCCCTTCCCTCCTTCGATCTCACCCTTGTTGAGACTCGTCTGGATGAAATTGAGGGTTGGTAAACATTGTATTGAACATTTTAACAAATATACTAAAAGTTAGACAGGAAGATGTTCGATAATACAAGGGTTCCTCTTTGTGTTTACTTGCTTTGAAACCTTCTTCAATATGCTGCCACTTTCGAGGTAGCAGTGTCTACAAAGATTGAATAGAATAAATGTCAAATGTAAATATTTGGCTTTTCTCCATACCTTCAGAAAGGACAGGAAACAAACTTCTTCCACTGAAAGCAAATTGACCGCTAAATTTGCTTCGCCAAACCAATAATTAATGTTCCTTATATGTATTAAGGGTTGCCACAATCCCTTGAGGTCAAACTGAGGAGAATAAAGAACCTAGAGGAAAGGAATATTAAACACATGATAATTTTACAAGGTCACCAAAAGTAGTAGTTATCAATTTATTGTTAAATTTCGATGATTTACTAACGACTACTTTCGATCACTAAGGGCCAATTCTATTGTTATCTACCTTTTCAATCACCTCCTACACTTATAGGATGTCATTAGAATAGTAACAATTAGTTATAATAAAATATTCATAAAAAAACATTTATTTTTTAATTCAATATACTAAATCTAAGTAACACATTAACCATAAATCTAATGAATACAATGGTTACTTCAATGTATAGATTTCCGAGGATCTAGCTTACACCAAATTAGTAATAGTAAACATTATCAGATTAATGGCATATAATATAACAAAGTATAAATTCAATGCCCAATTTAAGTGGTCAGAAGCAGTGTCATCATTATTTTTTAATGATGACACTTTTCTAAAAATAAAGTTACATTAAATTTTAGCAAAATTTTTTAGCTGTCTCTGAATTTTAAAACAAAACTTTTTACTATGTTCTGTCAAAGTTTTAATTTCCACGACTTTATATGATAGAATTTAGCTGGGTCACGCATTATACTAAAAAATTCTAACGTTCAAAAAAACACTTAATATTCAACGGTGGTCAGGATTCGGCATAAGCCCGAAGCCCGAACAAGGAAGGGCGCAAAGCATTTACCCATTAGATGGTTCCACTTTGAAGTTTGAGTACCCAATAGTAACTCAATTTCTCCCCCCCCCCCCTTTGTAATTACTGAGGCAAATTGATATTAGACCTGTATAGATCTTTAGTCAAGCAAATTGATTACGCTACCGACATCATAATTAATTTTACGTTGGCTTGGACTTTTAAAGAATTAAGTAAATCGTCAATCACTTTGACACTAAAAAATGTTTCTTATACAAGAATATAAACATAATAGTTATTGTATTGTTTATTTTTTTTTTAAATATCAATCAAATTACGATAAAGTTAATTTTATGGTTTACTTTATGGCGGTTCATAAAAATACGACTGATAGACATCAGGCCAAAAATGTTTCCAGATGTCTGGACGGACTTCTGTCAATGAAATTTTTGAAGCGAGCGTAGCGTGCTTCCTATATTCAACAAAATATGCTTCGTGTCTGTGTTATCTATTCGATGAGACGATTATTTGTTATTTTTTTCAAATAACATTTTTTAGTAAAACTAACAGCGATACCGTTATGAATTAATTAAGACCGTTATTTTTTATTACCTAATTTTGAGCACTTTAAATCGAAAACGGTTGGAGATAGAAAAAAAGTTTAGAGGACTATTTTTATTGGAAATTTAATGAAGAAAAAATTTTTACATAACCATAATTCGCCTAATGTCGATACTTTTAAAGATATTTGGTAAAAAGGAAAACAAATCACCTATTGCTTCCCCTGGGGGGGGGGGGGCGAGCTCCCCCTCACCCTCGGGGACTTTTAGTATGTTAGACAGGAAAGTCATGCGAACATTTTGAGCCACTTTCCAAAACTTTGGGATTTTTTGCAGTTATTGTCTAATTTGACTGGACTATTAGGGAATAGCAGAATAACCCTTCTCCTCCAATGCACGGCTCTCTATTACTAGCATATTATTCTTTAATTATCAACTCATCATGATTATCTATCAAATATTTATTCCATTACGCTCACTTCAATGATAGAGCCACGCGATGCCTAATTATCTTGTCAATGAGTTTAGATATTCATCATTCATTGTCTGGGATAAAATAGCGTGAAATTTAATGATGTTGCCAATAAAACTAAACTCTTAAAATTCAGGATCTGAATTTCATATACCTTATTTCCTTTCTTAAGAAATAATAAATCAAGCGCCCGTATAACCTGAAGAGAAATCACGTGTTCCCTTAACTGAGTTGGTAACATAGCTTCTCTCCTCTATTATTAAATCGTTAAGTTATCAAAGAGTGACGAGACTAGATATTGGAGGGTTCTCCAAACTTTAGATACATCAAGGGGTGAAGGTCATCTCACGGAACGTGTGAGCCAACTAAACCAGAGAAATCGATACCGGGTTAACCATTTTAGCAAGCGCTGACCTCCTCCTTCACCACAGATAATTGCTACGCTTTAACCAAAGTAGCTCATGTAATTCATTATAATAGACATCACCAAACTGAGTAACATTAAGGAATACTGTATCACTTATTAAAAGATAAAACTGTCGAATAATAACATGCAAATATGCTTAATAGACGTATTTTGTTTGCTTATTTTACTTCATGTTCTCGACACATTAGGTCTTATAACGACGATGGGTTCAACATCTGTAGGTATACAGATGTAATCATCACGGTAGAATAAGCTCTCCAAAATATAGAAAAGATCAAGAGAGTTAATTTTTTTTTATTATAAAAGAGAGTTAATTTAACAGTACAAGAAGAGATTATACAATTTCCCACAACGGGCATAAGCCTAGCATCCTCTTCAAGGAGGATAATAAAAAATCGAAATTTCTTTTCCGAAAATCAACGGTAGTGTAGTATAGTAAGATATTTACATCTTATATATTCATGTTAATTTTTTTAGGCGTTCTCACTTCAAAATCTTAAATAAACAACGGACAAACTTTTATTTTGATAATTATTCGCTCGTAAAAAAAAATAAATAAATAAATAAAGAAGTTGGAGTAGATGAGGTGTGTTTTGGAGGTAAATTTGAGAAAATTTGAGAAAAACTTAGGGATAATCGTATTCATTTAATAATTCATATATATTCCAACATTTATTATGGTGCGGATCACCTAAATACTCCTGTTTAGTGGGCTATGTCATCCCAGGAACTTGCGTCTGCTATATCTAATAAGATAGGACACCTAAGGAATAATATAGGATAGTTAGATAGGAATATGTATTTAGATAATGGGTTTGTTCCAACCCCCAATTTCGAATTAGTCCGAGATCGTCGTAATGCGCATGCACGGTTATTGCGTCAGTTGGTAATTGATTTGTGATTTCGTTTAGATGGAACGCTCTCAAACTGTTTGATGTGGTATCTTTTAGCACTGATTTCAGAACAACTTGTTGAGTTGATTGTTTACTTCTATCTCTACCTTTGCTATCAAAAATACATGAACTTATTAAATATTAAAGATATGAATGAGTCAATAGTTGATGAAGACGAAGTACCAGTCGCTAAAGTCAGGGCCAGATTTAGGCCGCCTAGGGGCTTGCTCAACAATGGGGAGCTGCACCACAAAGATTTCATTTTATAATACTAATTAACTTCGGTAAGCTAGAAAGTTGGAAGTAAAACTTACTTACTCATTGAGGATATGACGAAAACACATGCACACATTTTAGAACTGTTTATTTGAGACATGCATTCACGATTTCATTTTGATTTACGCTATTCACAATTTTCGGGTTTACTGTGGTGAGCCAGTTTTAGTTGAGTAACAGTGCATATGTATTTTTATTGATATAATCCTAAATGTTCTTTTGTTTTAATGAAAAAATATTAATCTTACTCCAGTTAACGAAATACATTTGCAGAAATAAATCAGATTGTTTTAATATTTGTTTCAAAAAGGTTGAAAATTTTTATGATGCCATCCCTCGACATCTTACACCCCATTCTAAGTATTTAATATACTATTATTTGATAATACCAAGGTAAAATTCTAAATATTTGGATATCTTTGCAGACGTAAACCCGACATCTCTAACATTTCCCACTTTTACTACGCCTTCCTGACTTTCACCATCGTTGAAAATTTGCAAAATCTATTCCGGCCTTTAGGAAGGCAAAAGATAACCGGATCACGGAGGAGGTATTTTAGCAAGATTAAACGCATTAAAGATTAAAAGCAAGAAGAAAATGATTAGGAAGGGGTTTTGGGTAAATTAGTTTCTCACGGAGGCCCCAGGCTTCATCTGAGCCTTACAGCAACCCCCTTATCCTACTCTATTATTCATTGTATGTTATTCATGTAAAAACAATTATTCTAATAGAGGTAAAAGTTACAGTTTAAAAATCATAGCACGTCTTGTTTTCTTTTGTTTTGTTTTTTAATAGTGTTGAAAACAGACAATAATAAAAATATATTTTAAACAAGTGAATTCTTAAAACAAATAGAGTGCAACCTTACTTTTGGGCTAAAAACTTATAAATTAGGTAGATAATTCAGTGTTTACAAAATTGAAAGATAAATTAAGCACAGCTGAAAAAATAAATGTTCAAGCTCCATGGTTAGACTGTTCAGTATTATACAAAGGAGAAACTAGACGAACGTGGAAGAATCGAAGACAACATAAAGCAACAGTAAGGTCAAAGGGCAACAAAACAGCACTTGCCGAGTAACCAATAGAAACTGATCATGAATTTAATTTTAATAATTCTATAATACTAATTAATGAAACACATAACAAAAAAAGGTTGACATTAAAAGCTATGCACATATCTAAACAAACAACAAAACAAAAATCTCCTTCCCTCGCAATCTCTTTCTCTGCCCATTGCTTTTAAAAAGTTTTTCATTAGGCTTATAGGTTCATTAGGTTATATGAAGAGGGGAATGTATAATTTTCTCTTTCTCAACCAACTCAGAGTTCGTCTACTAGCAGCTCAGAGAGCATATCAATAACTGAACTTTTAGGTCAGTTAAAGATGCCTCTTATACTCATTGTCCTTGATTATTCAAGCTGAATATAGAAATGTCAATAAAAATCTTATTGAGTAGACTTCCGCGGTTAATGTCATTATTAAGTTCTAGGTCTTCCGGTAGTGACTGCGTCATGTTTGAAGAGTATTCCGACGTTTCACCTGCTATGTTTGGAGGCATATTCAGGGTTTTACATGTTGTCCCTCGCTCAGAACAACATGTACAACCCTGAAGATTCGCCTCCAGCATAGGAGGCGAAACGTCGTTTGTCAAACATGACGCGGTCACCACCGGAAGACCTAGAACTTTAAATAAAAAGTTTTCATTCAGTAGGATACTCGGGTAGATGAAGCTCATTAAGCATAAGTTGAATAAATCATTCAAAACACTAAATAGTTTTCCATAAGGAAAGAAGGTAAATTTCCTGTAAATTGAGATATTAACTCCTTGTGTAAGGATACAATCACTGTCCTCTTGTGTAAGGACACAATAACTGTCCTCTTGTGTAAGGACACAATCACTGTCCTCGTGTGTATGTGTGTAAGCACACAATCACTCATAATGTAAGAAGATTAGGATGTACACAGTAATTTCCAGAGGGTTAAGGTTGGATAGTATAGGTGTATGCATTAAAGATGAAGGATGAACATGTAGATAAAAATATTTTACCAAGTATACCAAAGAAAAGGAAAATTAATACAAGATTAACGGTTACTATGTTACAGTAGAAAAAAGAAAAATATATACTCCATGTATTTATTCCATGTTGTTAAAGATTTATTAACGAACCCTCTTTTCCACCAAGTTACATAGGAACTATGCAGGTATAATTAGATTTTTATCAATTAAAACGATTAAATTTAATTTTTACTAGCTCAAATTCTCTTAGTAAACTAGAAGTAGAAAAATACAGTGAGAATCGATTCTAATCGAACCTCTTCCCAATTATGTTAAAAATTTATTGATATTACCGCAGTGTCATTCACATAGCTTGTCTTAGAGTATTGTACTGACTACTGACTATGTATTAACGTGAAGAGAAGTACATCATTACTCAAATTAAGTCATGAGTCGTCTCCCCTCGTAAAATTAAGAGGTCCACAATTTAACTTCTTGCTTAACTTAAAGCTTCTTCTTACGTGTGGAAAGTCTCGACCGGAGATGTTCATTTTCAGTGATAAACAAAGAACATATATATCCCGTCCACCGACGGGAAGAAACAGCCTCGTTATTTTATTGTTTTGTTCTTGGCAGGATTTTAGGCTCAGTTTATACGTATTTGCCTTTAAATGTACGGGATACAGTATACAACATAGAATGAAACAGAATAAATAACCCCATTCATATCACGTTCTTACAAAAAAATGATAATGTACAATTTTTCTCGACATTTCCTTTTCTCAATATCAGTTTAGGGAGTGTAATAAAAAAAAAGAAGGGTATTCCTATAAGACAAAACGAAACATACCAAATATGAATCAACCTTTATAATCTAGAAAACTCAGAAAACACATGAGATATAAGATAGAAAAGTATGTTGAAGAAAAAGAATAGAAAGTCAAGACAATGAGATGGGGATGATACTCCCCTTCAACATTCTTAGATGGCGGGCTTTCTTTCTAACTGGATCCAAAAGTCACGGCAATTTTTCAGGTCGAATTAGAGTTGCTCCCTTCTGAAAATGCGAATTGTATATCACATAAGAAGGATAAGTTCTACTTGAGTAAGAGTTTAACCCGTGTGCATAATAGATGCGCCACTAGTTTCCCTCCCTCCATTTTTTCCCGCAAAAAAAGAACCGACCAAGTAACTCACACACCGAAAGAAAATAAGAATTATTACCTTAAGGTTTTTCTCTTCTTCTATAAGGGCGATAGCGGTGGAAAAAGCAGTAGGTTTAGTATAAGACATAAATCTACCCAGGTGGATTATAACAAACCGTCCTGGAAACTATATCTAACAAGGAGGAGGATCTAGGGGCAACAAGTTGCCTCCTCCAAACTGAGTTTTAGTAACAAATATACATTAGTTACAACGTAATGCTACACAATTCGGGAGCAATTCAAAGAAATTTATTAAAATCGTTTAGATATGGGGAAGGTCTCCCACGTACAATGTTGAAATATGTTTAAACTTATTGTAAAAACATGATTTACTCTGCGATACATTGTTTTTTAAATTTATGCAAGTCCTTTGAATGAATGGGTTGGGATGGAAGTTAGGATTGTAAACGCTTCCGTCTCGTTCATTTTAGATCCACTAGTTGTTTACTTTATCAAGTGCGGAATATTCTCCAATTTATTGTTGTTATTATTCCATTTATGGGGAAATTGTGGGCTTATTTCATAATAATATGGGTTATGATTATCTCTAACTTTACTAGTAAAAAAAGTCGAAAAACTGCATTAATCAAGGATGATAATCTAAGCATATATTTTATTATTTATCACAATCATTTTACCCCTAAACATTTAATAATAATAATAAATGCTAAGAAATCTAGTTAAAATGATAATTATTTTTTATTAGAGTTAGGGTGTATTTAATAGTGTCTTACGTTTGCCGCTGATTGTTTACTAACAATGTAAAGGGTTATTTGGTACGGGTATGCAACACAGTGACAGGTTTATGTTTTTAGGTTTTATGTTTTGTATTATATTCGGTATATTTGACGTAGAGTTAGATTGTTAGTATTTGTTTAAACTGTCGAAGATTATTTTTTGAAGTATTGAAGAAGTTGACATATGGAGGCATATAGAGAGGGTGATTGGAAGGGGATAAAGGGCCGAAGTGAAATCTGGCGAAGGGTGGAAAGCCAAGAGCAAGGAGGGAAAGCTTCGCATTACCATGCATATTGGTGGAAAGCGGTGAGGGGGCAAATTCAGGCCTGGTGGATACAGGGGCCAGGAAAGGACGGATAAGAGAGAGAGTGTACATTGTGAAGAGGAGAGGGTGTAGAGAAGTTCCTTGTGGTAAACCTGTGCTGCATCCCTCAAGCCATTGTGCGCAGAGTCTACCCCTCTCGGCCCGAAATGTCTTGGGTCCTGGAGCCCCCGCAGTCGTCCGTCCCACCCCGCTGTCGGCATCGACCCGGCAGTGACACCCCCCGTGTGTTTCCGCCTATTTTTCGGCTCCTTTCTCCTCCTCTCGCCTCGACGCGATCGACCGCCTCCCCATCCCTCCCCCCACTTGCTCGGCGTCCCCCGCACACTTTCGAATCCTCCCGGCATCCCGACTATAAACATACGTACAAACAGCGGAGGCAAGCATTTGTATGCACGTTCACACATGAGGCACAAGATCCTCTTCCCTCCCTCACTCTTTACTTCTTCGTATTCGTCTCATTCCCTAGACTTTACCACGGCTAAAAGTAAAACGGAGTATTATGAAGATTTTTCTTTTTTTCTTCACAACACACTTAATACTCAACAGAATGGAAATGACTGGCAACAATATACTTGCCGCATATATATGTGCTCCCGACATATTCACACAGTTTTATTTAAATCTATTCAAAGCATTTGAATAAACATCAACGCATAAATACCAACAACTTTTAAACACTCTAAACAGATTGTTATGTACCCTCCTAGAGCGAGAACTATTCCTAGTGATATAAAACCGCATAATCATAAGATTCTAGAAACATTAAATCTTGGCCCTTGGCCCCTCTCCAAAGAAAAACAACAAAAAACAAACAATAAAACAAAATCTCTGCAAAGTCAAATTTATAAATATGTATTTTATATGTCTACATGTATTGTTTTTTTTTTTTTTTTTTTTTTTTTTTTTTTTTTTTACCGAAAGTCAGGCATACTCTTGGCGTACTCTTGATTAGCTAATTTTAATATTATTTATAAAAAGAAAATAGGGTATAAAATCTATCACTGAAATTATTGTTGATATTGATGGGGGTACGAATTTAACCAGAAACTACCTTGCCGAAGGGCAAGATGTAACTGAACCAAATATTAATGTGGAGGTTACAAACTAGGTTAACATTTACCCTTTTTGTTGACAAGCTCGTTTAACAATTTTAAAATTTGTATACAAAAGAGATAATGACGAATAACGAAATGTCAGCGTATTGATGCACTATACTCAGCAAGCATTGAATTTGTAATATGATGACCCACCAATCATGTAAATAGCATAAAGCCTACAAGCCATCATCATGTTGGTAAAAGCTATCAGTATCGTCGGTAGTTAACAAGAGTAAAAGCAGGGTGAAATCTTTTTTTTTAAGGGGTCGGTTTAAATTGATTTTTTTCCCCCGTTGTCTAACGTATATGCTCAAGTATAGGGAAGGATGTGAAGGGAGCCATTGGACCCTATCCCAGTAGGGTAATTATGTAGCCCAACTGTTATTGGAACACAATGGAAAGAACCCTCAGTATGTCGACAAGAGAGAGAAAGGTGACGAATAGTAGGGAGACACTGTGACGTCATAGACATCTGCTTTAGTGATGGAACGCCTTCCATCACTTCCTTGTTGAACAACGAGTAAATATTGATTAACTACAAACCATACCTCAAATTATATATATATATATATA
>KZ651999.1:0-36922 GCA_001010745.2 Gerris buenoi | reverse complement strand
TATATACATATATAAAATATACACTCATTCAATTCTTTCTCCAATCCTTTACCCTTTACATATATTATCATAGTTCCTTATAAAGTGTTACTTTTGCTCACTTTATCTACTACTATTCTTCACTGATTTTTAATTAAATAAATACATAATCTATATTGAATACCTAATGAACGAAGTCAAGTAATCGGTAGAAACTATAGCTACAAGAAGTTGTCCAACTTCAACATGTTGCTTGAATACTTGATAACGTGTTGCAGCTAGATAATAGCATAGGTATGTACAGAGAATTGCTATAGAAGTAAGGATAAAATGAGTTGCTCTGAAAATGACGGAAGAAAATTAAAAAAATCGGTATGATTTTTCCGGGGAAAAAATTTATATAAGATAAATGTTCATTGCAAAAACACAAAGAGAAACATAAAGGGAAAGGGAACCCTTCTTTTTTATCGAGAAGCTATACTCCTTCTTACAAGATGCATACTAATAAATGCAACAACGATCGCTATTAAATAATTAATTGTAGATTAAGGAGTACGTTGTCAATAAAATACTGTATTTAAAAAAATTCTTCTTCTTGGTCCAAAACGCATTTTTACTAACTAATAAGCATTATCAGTGCTTAATGTACCCTTAGCATCTAATGAAGGGTATTGTACCCTTGGTGAGATTTAGAATGGCAAACCCTTAGGGTAATTCAATGAACTTGTAAAACTATAGGTTTGTTTCAACCACACTTCAAACTGGTTTGGAACTATCCGGCGCATCGGACCACACTTGAACGTTTTTTGCTAATGCACGTGCGTCGTATAGTTTGAAACTAGTTTGAGGTGTGGTTGGAACAAACCTTATAATTTCTGGTAGGTGCCTAATACATAAGCTCAAAGCATAATTATTGACTTGATGAACTAACCTTTGTCAAAAGCACATGACGTAAATCTCATAGTCGATTGATCTAAACGTCAAAGAGCTTTGCTTCAGCATTGTACGGAGGCGGTATATCTTGTTGTGGGGGCGGCACTGCCAACAAACTCGCTCACGCGGTGTTTGACTATTCACCTCTTATCACCCTGTAACCAAACAAAGGTAATTAAACAGTTGATAATGCCAATATCCGTAACATACATGGTCATAAATTCCTAATGATCAATTGAATCCATTGTTCCGTGAAACAATTTCATTCTCATCCTGACTATGTTTTGTAAATGGTCGCTCGTTTTTAATTTTAAAACTCTAGCACTCTAGCACACCGCAGAAAGGAGAAATAACCTATTTTTGTATAATATAAATCTACATGCACAATACTTAGAATATAATACAGAATTAGAATAATACAGAAAACGGGGTATTTAGTTGCCTATTGTAGTACTGCTAAAAGAAAATATAAGCATTCTGTATTACACAAAACACGATGTTATTTGTAGTGTTTTAATTATTCAAATTTCCCGCCTTAAAACCTTATCATGAGGTTACCTGTAAATCAGGTTATAAAATATCTTTTTGCCCTATTCATGTTGTACAACTCCTCACTTTTAATATTATATCATCTAAGAAATTATTAACTATGAAGTAAAATGTACTAACTTGGCGTGTAGGCTTCATCGGGTAGAATGGTCATAAACAGCGTTTTCCGGTAAAATCCGTGTCCCGAATGGGTTGAAGTCCGATGTTTCGCTTCCACTACTAGAGCATCTTCAGGGGTATGGGTGCATCGTAATGTTGATGTTGATAAAAAATCTTGTGTTTGCTTCTTGTCAACATCACGATGCACCACACCTCTGAAGATGTTTCCAGTAGTGGAAGCGAAACGTCGGATTTCAACTCTTTCCCCTTGGAAAACCACGCTGTCGCTGTTTATAATAATGTTAATGTTGTTCATGTTATTGTACTAATCGTATTATTATAGCTACTTACGTACCTAGAGCAGTAAGGGTGTTATGAGGGCGAAGTTTGAAAGCACGAGTGCGTTTAACGCCCGAGGCCTGTCATGGCGCTTACTGGTCGTGGTCCGTACACTATTTTTATCGCCCACCACATTATGTAAACTAACTACAAAAAACTATTTTCCCGTAATCTTCAAAAAACAATAAATGCATATTAAGGTTAAATCATCACCAAAACAAACCGCAGTTATAAAAATATTGATTGTTTACAAATTGAACAGCTGACGCTGAGACCTACTAGCGCTTCCTGCAGGCCGCGGCCCGGCCAGGAAGCGGCCGCTTCTCGAACTAATTAGCGGCCCTGTAATGATAAAGCATGCATTATTACCGGCCCCAGGGCTGTAATATGGAACTTTGCCTGCCGCACAGGATAGGAATGTTACAAGGGGGGGGGGAGAAAATACTTAACATAATTCCTTACAAAACGGCTAATTTTTTATTTTTATTTATAATTATATTTATTATTATTATTTTGCTTCCGAGCTTACCGAAGGTAACGGAAGCTATGTGATCGTTCCGAAGAACGAAAAAAATTCATGTCTCCAATTTCAAAAATTCCAAGACAGAAATCCGTTTCAGACATCGGGGATCATTTTTGGTTCCGTGTCTGTCTGTCGGTCTGTCGGTCTGTCGGTCTGTCGGTCGGTCTGTCCATCAATTTTGCGAACCGCCATATCTTAAAAACTACACGTTCAATTTTAATTAAATTTTGGTGGTAGGTCATACTTAGCCCATTGTTGGTCCCATATAAGTTTTAACCTTCTACGCCTAATTGTTTCTATTCCACATGCGCACAAACATACATTTATTTACAGCCATATCTTTAAAAGTAATCATCTGATTTTTATGAAATTTTTATGGTTTATCGAAAGTAGCCTGCAGATAGCACCTGTCTAATTTCAACCTTCTGCGCACTTCGAATCGTACTAAATTAATATGTCTTATACTACAAGGTCGCAAGGCTCACTGACTCACTGACTGACATTAATGTTTACCCCCTTCCAGAAGAGCTAGAGACTTGCGGTTGGCGCCATTCGACGCGCAACGTCCATATTGTGAACCAAAATAATCATACAAAATTCACTTTTCCCCCTCCTTCCACCCTTAAAAAAATAAAAATGGCCGACTTGATTTTTAAGCTAGTTTGGGGGCTTATTGCAGCTAAACGGTAAGTCGTATTCGAAAATGGATAGCACAAGTAGTAGCTGATTTTAAAAGATATACAACTTTAGTCCTATGAGTTTTTGTCGAATCATCATCGGTTGTACCTTAGATGGTGATCATTTTGTTGTTTTTTGGTTTTAATTTTTTCCATTTTTGTCTTTGAATGGCCATAGATTCTATAATAGTTGGCTGATTTTATTTCTGATTGCAGCCATTGAATCTCACACTAATGCTGTTTAAATCGAGTATATTATATTTCATTAGTTCATCCTACTTGCTGAGAACTTGAGGGTAAATTTTTTCCCGTGCGCCGTGTCACGTGACCACTTTTTTTGGTTTTTAGTATCGTGTCGTATATCATTTTAAAGGCCTTGATATGTAGATTAAAGCTATTTTATTTGTTGATTTTTGCATTGCAATTCTTAATGCTTCCCCCAATCAACAATAATAGGTATTTGAATTCAGTGGAAGGCATACGATTAACATTTTTCTACTGTCCACTTGCTGAATGGTATTAATTTAAATTGTATAATTAATCAAGCACCTCAATAAGTCTATGATGAAAATACTTTTCAACCACCACTTCCACGACCTTCCCAAATCATTTTCAGGGGCGTTAAGCTTTAAATGTAGCATGTAGCACGCAGCAGCCAACTGCTGACGGAGTGAAATTGTGTTCACTGTATGCAAGCCAACACTAAAGGTACACGAATTATGTTGTATAAATAAATATCGCAATTATGTTGCGCAGCTATCAGCTATGATATGAATGTGTGGACCCAGCGTCCACCAACCAAGTCACGCTTGGACAACCAAGTCTTAGCATCCGAATAACCATTAGACACATAATCTTCATTATGAACACTTACTGTAATAATAATGTTGGGTTTCCTCCTGTAGATCTTGATTAATTTTGATTGTAGATATGCTATAAAATAAATATCGTATAAGACTAAACGAATTATTAGACGTGGTAATACCTTATAAAATCTCCTCGATTTATTCTAAAACATTCTAAATGGTATGTATTAAAAGATCGTTGGAAAAAACAACAAAAAAACTCGCCACCCACTATGTCTTTGAAGAGAACCTTTTGTAAAAGAAGTCCTGTGGGGATCCGAAGCGACCTGCGTTCCTAGAGGTGACATAGCTTTCTCTCTCCTTAACAAGTGTTGGAATCCAACAAAGAGCGCACAATGAGATGCTGCGGAATAGGAGAGAGGCGTGAGGCCAAGTCTTGCTAACGTTTTCTCACATTAGCAAGGGAAGGCTTTAGTCCCGCGATGTGGGTGTGAATTGTTTCGAGAAATAGATACGGATCTGTCCCAGCTAGAGTCCCCGGTTTAGAGGATACAATGAGAGACAAAGGAGCAACTTTAAACTCTCTCTTGGCACAATGTCTTATCTACTTATCCCTCGGCGGCTTTTACATCGCCCAGCAGTCGAATGAGCTGATAATGAAAAAGACAAGTTTTTATATTTTCCACTTCAAGTAACAATGTTAAATGAAACAAAAGATCTTAAGAAAATCTTGCTAATGTGATCTGTTAGGTGAAAGAGGCCTCTACTAACCAACTGTAAGTATGCAACAGCATATTATTCAAAAACCAGCATAAAATGGAGTTTTTAAATGTAAAGACCGACTAGTTCAGGTATTCCTAAACCCATATAGAGGGGAACAATAAAATTGTTGCAAGAACAAACGACTTCAAATGTATACGAAAGAAAACGAATATGTGCAAAACATGGTAGATCCTACTAAATGTATTACATAGAACCCCAATTAATCGTCAACCACGGGACCGGAGCTTTAACGGATAATTAAAAACACGGTTAAGCGAGAAAGGGGAATATTTTAGAGCAAAATGTGTCATTTTTTTTTATTTTTGACTTGATAAGCAAAAAACTTCGTCAAACCAACAGTATAATATCTTGGCTCATACAAGAACCTTTTAGAGCATATAATTAGTTGGTACTGCTAATTAGCTGGTGCTTTCATGTTCACACGTTATAATGGGTTGGGGGTGGAGGAACGGGCGAAATCAAAGAAAGGAGAGTGCATTTGGCAGCTGAGGTGAGGCCTGACGGAAGCGAGAATGACGGTGAATCAGGAGACGGATAATTGAGGTTCTACTGTACTTATATACAAACGAATAGACGAGCAGTGAAGTCACTTGATCAGAAATTAGAAATTCCATCCTCCATCCAAAACTAATTAAACGCTACTGAAGATAAATAGTGGTAAATATAACTGGTTAGTACAATAAACATCTAGGTATATTAGGATATAAATTTTATTATTAACGAACTAAATCCGAGGAGCGGCATCCCAAAAGACTTGTACAATTATATATGTAATGGATGGCTCGGGGTTAGAGTGTCACTCCATCAGCTGTAAAACCTTTTAATAAGCATACACAACCAATGCTAGTCAACACTTGACACAAGCAGCTACTCACTGAAGCTAACACTGAACGGGGGTGGGGCCGCCGGGCCTTAATCTAGATCTGTTGATCTCTGGTCACCAACCCAAGTTGTGACTCACCCAATGCTCATTGTTAAATTTGTTGAAAGGAGAGTCAACTGCTTTCATTGGAGCTACCAAGACCCTCTTTATTATTATAACTGTATTGAAGTTAAATCTTAAAAGTTATGATGAACTCATTTAAATAGATTTATAAAGACGAAATCAATAATTATTCATAAGGAATTTCGAGTTCACCTTTGTGTTAAACATAGACTAGATATAAAGAATGTAAGAAATCAATACATTCGGGAAATTGGACATGCCTTAAAGGTAATTGTAGATTTAGTAACTTAGAGTCATAATTAGTTAACCTAGTGTAATAATAACCTATCAGTATCACAAAACGAACTACACCATTGATAAGAAAACTCGATTAAATGTACTTTTTAATATTATCATTCTTGCTTTTAATTATTCAGGTAGATAACCTCTCTTTTTAGAAGTTAAAACATTTGAAGTACCTTTTCTTAAACAGTTGGTTCTTGTATAGAAGCATGAAAATTCAGATATTTTAGTGTCTTTTCTGCAACATCTAGCGCTCTATGAGAGATCCGAGCTGTAAGAGAGATTTTACTTTGAAACAGTTTTGCTCCAGTACCCGAAGGTTTCACCCGATCAATAATTCAGAAGAAAGATTAAAGGAAAGAGGAATTTACCGCGGTTATACCGCTACAAGTTCCTGCACCTGTTGTAACCATCGGAGAAAACAAGCGCTCCGCCTCCATTTTTGATGAACTATTTATCTCGGAAGAAGAGTAAGGCTTCCTACTAAAGTATCAAGAAGACTTTAAGTCATCTGTCAATTATTCAACAACTTGCTTGGCCCCTTTAGCGTCATCGCCTCGTGCTTAAGTACTCTTAGACAAAGTTTAATTTAGGGACTTAGCCCGAAGGACCTTTCCTCGGTCCAAAGTTCGGCTATTACCGTTAAGCACTCCCGTTCTCCTTACCCGCGACACCCGTTGCATAGTTAGTTTTGATTACTTGGAAATTTCAAACAACGTAGCGATTATTGAAGTTTTAAAAATTAACGGAACATTCCAAAAACCGAAAAGGTTTTTAAGCACTAAGAAACTGAACACATTTTGAATAACAACTTAAAACAAGAACAAGGTCAAATTTTCAAATATGTATTTCTAACTTTAATAATCTTATTCCATTGCAAGGTCATGCACTAAAATTCATATACCACATGAGTTATAAATCAGTTTATTAACTTTATTTGTTGTTAACAAAATTACACAATCAAGGTCAAAATCCACAATACATTCAAGAAAATCAATTATTTACTTCAGAAAGATAGGTAATAATATTTCTCTGCTGCTTGTAAATGAACCTAAACGCATAAAACAAAATTTGAATGATAAATAATATAATATTTATTTATTGCAATAAACTATTGAACATTTCTGAATTGATAATATGCATCAATTCCACACGATAACCCCAATTATTAGTGACAATCCAATCCTCTACTAGTAAATGATGGGCTAGTGTATTTCGAGCACATGCTTTAATGACAATTATGCTAGAACCGATGTCTATCTATAATTAAGACAGTCGTGTAATTAATACAATGACAATTATATTAATTAGACAATTGATGTACATAATTGATTAAATATATCAAGAATGTCGAGCATTGTTAATACAACAATGCCTTACTTACTACTTATCTTATCACTTATTTATTTATCACTAATACTACTTACTTTATACTTTATTATAGACTATTTATCACTAAATACTTATACTTTATTTATCACTAATTTACAACTCATAATAGGCAATCACATCGTAAACTTTATTTATTAGAGGTTTCATTTGAAATGGACGAGTGCATTTTATCCATATTTCTTATCTTTCATCAAAATAAAACTACGCACTTTTTCCAATTGAATTAGCTCTTGTACCGATGCGTGTATGAATGAGAATCTACGTGTATCCCACAGTACAATAATTTTACTGTTGGATGCCTTTACTTTACGTATCTTTCTATACGTCCTTGAAGCGATGCGTGTACATTTGTACTGTGAGATGCCTTTTTACAGTAGGCTTTAAATGTATTTTATTAATATAATATCTGTAGGTATTATGAAAAGGTATTATCAGTAATGTCATTGCTAATGAAATACGAGGTATCGCATTTTAAACTTTTTCCCATACACGTAGAAACCTGAAAATCTTATCTACTTAGTTATATCCAACTATCTGATTCAGATATAATAAAAAAAAATAGGTGAAATAATAACTAAATTTTACTAGGAAAACGTAAATCATAAAATATCTAACTAATGTATATGTATTATGTATGACCCTATGCTTTTTCTTAAGGTAGATTTCCAATCTCTACTCAGCGGTACCCAATCGACTGGTTTCTATGCGGTTTTCACAAATTTCGCGATACAACAGTGACACCACGGGTTCCCAAATGAACAATATGGGAAAATGAACGGGTTCCCAAATGAAAAATATGGGAACCCCTGGTATTGCTGTCCCATATGAACAATATGGGAATGGGAACCTGATATCACTGCTGGATCGTGAAATTTGTGAAAACAATGGAAACCCGTGGTATCGCTAGAGGAACACTCAAATATAACCAATGGAAACCAATGGTGTCGCTGTCGCATTGCGATATTTCTCTCTGCTGTTATCGCTGACGCTGAGTTTGGAAGTAACAATCTAAAAACATTTACGATTTTAAGAGTGAGTAAGTAAAAATTGTCAGCCAATTAGTGTTGCTCATAGCTTCCTCGCATCCTATTTCGTATTCTTTAATGATTTTATGCTTTTATACCCAATTATTTTCAAATTTATCTATTGCTTTCGAGCTAACCGGAGGAAACAGAAGCTATGTCATCGTTCTGAAGAACAAGAGCCTGTTTATCTGTCTGCCGGTCGATAGACAAACACGGAGCCAAAAATTCTCCCTGATGTATGAAACGGATTTTTCTGTCTTGGAATTTTTAAAATCAGACACATAAAAAAATTACAGAGCTATCTTCCATTATCTTCAGTAAGCTTGTGAGCAAAAGTTGTTATTAATAAATATAAATTACTAATTATATTATTAAAAAACAACTCTGAGTATGTTAGTACAAAATAAATCTACAATTGCATATTTTACTATAGCTTACAATTTGAACGTATTAATATAGAGTACCATTTTACTCTAGTAAAATGATGGTGATAACATAATAGAGTTGTTTTCTCTAAAATAGGAAGTAAATCAATATTTGGGCCGAGACTAGAGACCTTTCGTGCAGACGGCTTAAAATAAAGAATCCAAATATAAACTCATCATGAAAGACACGCTCTCATGGAAATATTACAAACTCCCTCTATGTCTACAGCCGAGAAAAAAAAATGTTTTTCAGCTGTTTTAAAGAACATTAATTTCAGTTATTTACAGATTGGTTCAAAAGACACAACTGTTTATATACTCGTCGATAGTTGGGTAGCTAGGGCAGGGGGGCCCCCAGCAAGAACTTTTGGGGGGCCACAGCAAGAACTTTTTGGTGGCCCCTATAAAATTGATGAGCCAAAAAAAAGAAAAAACCTTATTATGCTCTAAAGGGGCCCCATCGGCATTTGTATTAATTTCATTCAAATATATATTAATTTCATGTTATTTCCCAGTGAAATAATAAATAATCAATTCCAGGGCCCCCTTGCGTCGGGGCCCCAAAATCGCGCTGATAACTTTTATTTTAGGTACTAACTTGGGCCACCTAATATACATATTGTTAGTTCTTGGAATATCCAAAGGGGTATTACTTATAAAAAGATACGACAAACTTTCTTTTACTGTTTCTTTTAATAGTTTTGGGATTATTCATTCAATTGTATTTTTTTTTAATCACAAATAAGATCTTGGTCATACAAATTTTCCTTAAAAAGTGACTTGCGAAAAATTATATAGATACACAAAATTTTCTAACACAATTATCAATACTATGTTACTTACACTTTATAAGTAGTCCCACGAATTTAGAATTACAATAGTTTTAGTTCGCTTATAGACTTCAACTAATTAAATATAATGTATACCTATGTACAACTATTAGTTGAATTCTGTTTGGTTGGATTTTAAGGCACCCCAATTTTAAATAGTCGTCCTTTTTTAATGGTTGCTGTTTGAATTAATTGATCTTACAATACTTTCAACATACACAAATTCCGTATATGACACAGTAAAAAAATAAATTATAGAGCTGAGCTGATAAAAAAGAGGACTGGGGTTCGATTCTCGGTAGCGAGGTCCTTTTTATTTTCTTCCTCTCTCTAATATAATTGTATAAACTAGTAGTAACAGTGAACTTCAAAAAAAAAAAAAAAAAAAAAAAAAAAAAACATTCGTCGATTTTTGAACATCCTTCTCAAATTTCAAGAAAAAAGTAAAACTTTTTTTTTTGTTTTTCCAATTTAAAATTTTTGTTACACACACACAGGCGAAATTACATGAATCTGTAGGCGCAAATTAACATAAAATTTTCTTTTTAATAAGTATAATTTAACAATAGCAATATCTGAAAGACTCCTGTAAACAATAAACTGGCGCTCTGTTCAATTAAATGCGTTAACAACAGAAAAATATAAAATATTATGCGTCCCGACATAATATAACAAGTCGATAATAAATCACAGGTTTAGTTAATCCTGATTTAAAAATGGATCTCCCCGGCGGGGAATCGAACCCCGGTCTCCCGCGTGACAGGCGGGGATACTTACCACTATACTACCGAGGACCTGTTTCAGAATCATCTAATTTTAAATGTACACTCGTATGGGCAATTAAATCCATATATTACAACTAATACGATATAATTTGTATGTATATTACGAAAATCATTGTTAGCATTCAAATATACAGTAATAAATTAAGTGGAAGTGGAAATAACATTGAAGTAAATAAAAGATAAAAATATAGGAATAGTTAAGTAAGAACGATTTCATGAAGGAAAGTGATCGCATAAAAGTAATAATGAGAATTAAAATTTTTGAAACTTAAAATGGATTAAAATTATTGTTCATTATTTATAATTAATTATAATTGAAGTAGAATCAAAATAAATTTTAAATAATAATAAAATAAATGTAAAATCGTTAAATAGTGTTCCCAAACAGCCAGATTTCATACATAACATCCAGTTTGTTATGTTGTTTGCTCGAGTCGAGTGATCAAATGTCAAATAGAAATAGTGAATTAAACGTGGAATAGAAGTTACCGATATTCCCTTTACAGGAGATTGGATCAGCAACTCCTTACAGAAAATATAAACCCTGCCTTTCTTATTATGTCCTATAATTAAGGTAGTTTATTTTATTTGTCTCCATCAAGGTAGGTATGAGGTATGGTTTGGTTTATCATTATAGTTAATAAAAAGGTTTATATTTAATTATTTGTGATATTTACATTTCTATTAATATTATTATTTAATGTTTTATTTTTGCTTCCCAGCTTTTTGAAGGTAACGTAATACTCATTCTGAAGAATTTATTCTATGTAGTTTCCGAATTCAAACAGTCCTACACAGAATTCCGTTTAACTTCTTTGCGAACCACTGTGTCTTAAAAATTAATTGCCTATCAAAAATGTAATTTGGATGATAGGTTATGGTTAGTCCAATGTTGGTCCCATATTAATTCAACTGTCTTTTTTTTCTTTTCTTTTACTATACATTAAATCAGGAATTTGAGCGTAGATGGAGGTCGTCTTAATAAATACAAATAAACTGTCTTTCCACGTATAATATTATCTCTAAAGTACTCTTGTAAGTTAGAAAAAAAAATAAAATAAAAAAAATAGGATTGTTAGTTGAAATTAACCTACAGATTACCACACTTTAGACTCAACCGTCTGACTACATTAAATATTGCATAAAAATAAGTGTGACCCCAGTTGGCATTGAAACAGATCCAAATAACCAAATTTATGATTTCTATAGGAATAACGTCCAAACATTGGATGTTAGCAAGGCTATATGCCACAAATATTTGGCAGACTTTATTTTGGACTCCATAAAATAGTTTACAATGAACTATCTAAATGAACTGTCTTTCCATGTAAAATAATATTATATCTCTTAAGTACTTGTCTAATTTTGAAAAAAAATATGATTGTTAGTTGAAAGTAACCTACAGATGATCCCACTTTTAACTAAACCGTCTGACTACATTGAATGTTGTATAAAAATAAGTGTGACCGCAGTTGGCATTGAAACAGGTCCCAACAACCATATTTCTAATTTATATGGCAATAGCGGCCAAAAATCGGACGTTGGAAAGGCTATACGCCACAAATATTATTTGGTAGACTTTTTTTTGGCCACCAGGTAATAGATTTTTTTAGAAAATCCTTTTAATTTGGCAAATAAATAAATGCCTACTAACTTCTATTAAAGCATAAAAAGGTAGCTCTTCAACAATAAAGTAGTTAAATAATAAATTAATTTAAAAATCCAAATTATATTTAAAAAAAAAAAAATAAGTGCCAACGTCACGTGGTGTTCCCAGGCGGTCACCCATCCAAGTACTGACCACGCCCGATGCTGCTTAACTTCGGTGACCGGACGAGAACCGGTGTATTCAGCATGGTATGGACGTTGCCGAGAGGAGGTGTAGTGGGACTCCTGTTAAGCTTAACCCGTGGGAATAAAGGCCAAGACACATTTTTATTCGAATATTTTTTTATATATAACATTTCTTTCTAGCGTTTTGTATATCGATAATGACTATAAAACAACTCATATCCGGGGTACTGTAAACAAACTAAATTGGTAGTAGAATGATTGTAATGAACGATCTAAGATAAACTTTTGAGATATTATGGCAATACTAAATCATCCAATTTGTGTTAAACACAACTTTTTAAAAACATTTTTTTTTGGCGGGGGGGGGGGGGGGGGGGGGGGGAGGGGGACATTTTATTCTTACACTATAAGCGGAGTTTGAAAAAATTCTTGATAAATAATAACTATGATTTTTTTGTTGATTTGTTAAAAAATAGAGGAAGTGAAGCGTGAAGTATGTATAACTTAATAATTAAGGACACAACGCAAAAAATAAATTGGTACGAAAACATAAAACTTCTATGCATTGCGCATTCAGAGCGTTCTGCTCTTTTATTCATCATCCCATATATTTATCATTCCACATTATTTGAGGGACGATTTTTCTGGAGCATCCCGGTAAGGTTTTGTTTTATTACTCACATATACTCATAACATACCTACAGTTTCAATTTTTTTTAAACAAGTTTCAAACTTTTTTATGCTATTATTATTATTATTTATTTATTTTATTTATTTTTTTTTTTCGTTATTACAATAGCCTACGGATCCTAAAAACACACTGATTCAGTATTTTATAATTAAATTAAAGTAGTTAAATCAAATTATAATTACTATTTACAACGGGAGAGAGTCAGAGAAAAATAGACTTCAGCTCCGGGATCCCGGCACACAAGTCTATTTTTCTCTGTCTATCTACCGTTGTAAATAGTAACTATAATTTCATTTAAATTAAAATTTATACTTTCCGTAGTATGGATACTACCAAAAACTTTAATTTTAAAATAGTTATTTCGAAAGCCATACATATATCCTCTTCTAGAAGAAAAAGTGCGATTAAACTAAAGCAGACCATTACGAATTCATTCATTTTGAAGGAATACGATGCACAGAAAATTCATAACACGAGAAAAAACCAAAAAAATCGGTCCGAGACAACTCAGACAAACTTTCTCATATATGTACATTTAATTACTATTGGAAATTTCATCAAAAATATCATAAAAATAACTTCACCCGGGCGGGGAATCGAACCCGGGCTCTCTCCATCCGCGTTTTAAGCTATTTTCTCAGGAACTAGATTTTTCCCGGGAAAACGGCTTATATCATTAGATTCGTATTTAAATTGACTACATTTTAGAATTTTTTAATCAAAATCGTCGGAACCGTTTTCGAGAAATAATTTTTTTTCGTGTTTTTTCAGAGTTTTTGGGGGGTAGCGCCCTCAAATTTGGAGTTAAAATTCATTTCTCGATTTCGCCTCGGGGTATGATTTTTCTGAACGTGTATGCCAAATTTCGTCAAAATCGGCCCAGTAGTTTAGGCTCCAGGCGTCTGCACAGACGACAGACAGACGACAGACGACAGACGACAGACGACAGACGACAGACAGACATTTTTTAAAAACCACATTTTTGGACTCAGGGGACCTCAAAACGTGTAAATCCATCAAAATTTCACAATACTTTCTCTTTATATGAGAAAGTAAAATATTGATGGTACTATCTAAGAACTTTGATAAATCGTGACAGATGGTGTATGCAAACTTTAAGTTTCATCTATGTATGTTTTTGTATTATGTATATAAAAAAAAAACAGTCAAAGATAAAATAAGAATGATAGGGGCATAACTTTGTCCCTAGTTTCTTTTAAGTTTGAGGGCACCACAAGTTATTTTTTCCTTCCCTACCATTCTATTTATGTCCAGCGGAGCCGAAAGATTGATACGGTTGTGACAAGTTGATGAAAAGTAGCTTGTTTGCGTTGATTCCTTACTCGGTGACTTGAGTTCAAAATATACCCTTCATCCCCTGACTACTTCTTTACCTGTTGCAAAGCTGTGACTTGAGACGCCTCAATGGTTCTTTTCAACTGATAAAAAATCTTTTAACTTTATTTTCATCATCATTTTTTCCCATGCAATGAAGATTTTTCATTCTCCATTTAACTTTTCGATACTTCTAGGATGTATAACTTCATACTATACAAAACTTTGATATTTACAATTATTTCTTCTGTTAAAATTAAATTTATTTTATGCCCTCCATTTTTTACTACGTTTTTATTAACTTGGTTTCTTGTTTGTATGTTTGTTTGTTTTTCCGGTACAAATCTTGCAATCGAATTTTAACTAACATCCCGAGTAGCTAGACATTTGAAACTTTCAGAGCAGATCAGAACACGATGACAATGCATTATTTTAATGCTTTTAGTAATTTTTCAGCAGAATTTAATTCGTTTTGAGCAAATTTGCTGCATGGAAAGTTAGTTCGGAAAAAAATCCACATGTTATTTTATTTGTTTTGTCATATCCCCAATATTTACAATCCTTCATTTTGACAGATTTCAAATTTAAGATTTTTTTTGAGAGGTAAACATTGAATGACAGCAAAAAATAATAAGTAAACCAAGTAAATAAAAAATTAATTAATTGAATTAAAAACGTAGTATATAAAAAGTTCTTTTTATCTTGTAGCTATTAGTTCAATTTAATTTTTATTTCCAGAAGCGCACATTGTTTTTTAAAGCTTTTATTCAACTTGCAGTGTTTGTATGTATGTGTATGTATATGTATGTTCGGGTCAAATCTTGCAACTGAATTTTAAAGCAGTTATCCTCAACCGATTGAATTGAAATTTTGCATACATATTTAGTTTGGATGACAATTCATTGTTAGCTAAGTGATGTTATTCTAAATCCAATATGGTGGGCATTCCAAGATGGTGGACTAGTTATTTTTTAAGCACACCCATGATATGGGTATCAAATGAAAGGGTTTGCTAAGAAGAATACGAATAAAAGCTTGTTTTTTAAAAATATTTGTATATACCTAATCAACTTAGTATTTATTTATTTCATTAGTTGAAAAATAAGGAAGTAAAAAAAGTACAATACATATTTTTCGTAAAGAATGAAGGTGTCTTTATAATAAAATTCAGTAGACTCACTAATACGGGTTTGATGGGACCGGACCTAGTCCGGATTAAACGAAATCAGTTTCAAAATGTCTGCAAAACAAGTATTAATTTTAATTTAAAATCAATGTTATTTTTATCGTAAAAATTAGTTCTACTAGTCTCAAAAACATGCCTGTACAAGGTAGGTCCACTATTTACAACTAAAAATTGATTGAAAAACTATGTTATCTGTTAGTCTCCGACATCTAAAGCCATCATCAGTTCCGATTACAGTATAACTAAAGATACATTATATGTAAAGAAAGTATGTAGCGTGCGAGTCATACACGCTACATACTTTCTTTACGTATAATGTATCTTTAGTTATACCGAAAGCTCCTTTGGTAAATAATCAAGTATTTTCTTCCGTGGAGAGGTTTCATTTTATTTAAGATAACCTCCATCAACGCTCTTATTTCTCAACTAACTATAATCGCACCATAAAGTTTGGACGTAATTACTAGATACCCTGTATGATAAGTAATTATATGGTTACTTGGGATTACTTAAATTGCTCTTTAACAGAATGTCGATGTGTGACTGAGAACAGCAAGGAACACGACGTAGACTCCATGCACAAAACGCAGAGCACAAATCCTCGCACACAAAGGAGCACCAATGCCAAATAATACGGAATTTTAGGATACTTCTTCTTTTCTTAAGTCACAAAAACCAATACCGGCCTTATCATTTTTCCTATCTATACGTCTGTCTGTAAGTAATGTATGAATGTATCAAGACGTGGCGTCGTTCCTACAGAATAAGCGTAAAATGTATTAATTATATATAGTGGTGTGCGCAATCATTGTTGGAGTTTTGTTTAAATGGTCTCCATATAGATTCAATATGTCGTATTATAAAACTATTTCTAGAACGACTAATTTACTAACTTAGTGCGTAGGCTTCTGCGGGTAGACTCGTAATAAACAGCTAGGTTTTCCGGTGATCCGCGTCACGAAGGGGTTGATTCCAACGTTTCGTCCGACGTTTCGTTAACATACAGATGCTTCCAGCAGTGGAAGCGAATCGTCGGACTTCAACCCCTTCGTGACATGGATTTCACCGGAAAACCAAGCTGTTTATGACTAATTTACTACTTTTTTTTACCAACTAAATTTCATAGTCATACCACCATTTAAGTGGTTGCAAAGACAACGTAAAGAGTCATTCAGGCAGTGGTATTTAGATTTTATATAAATAGATTAGTACAAACGTTAAGTTGACACAAGCTTATGTTCCGAGTCTGTCAAAGTTCATATTGTTAAAATACAGTAATAATATTACATATATATTTTTTAAGACAATATCTATTTATTTTAATTATTAAATATAAAAAAGTAGATAAATTCTAATTGTCGGAATAAGTTTCCCTCGTTTTTATTCAGCATGAAAATCCTTGTTATTAAAAGTTTATTGGATTTAAAACTTTATCTCTTTTGTTTCATTCTATAAAAAAAAAAAAAAAAAAAAAAAAAAAAAAAAATAGAATATATATATATTTTATGTATAATTCAGGTAAGGGTGCGGTTCTGAAAAAGTTTGTTATCCTTTAACAAAAAAACAACTTAAAATTAAAAGAAGTCGAAGAAGAATATAAAGAAGTGCAATTTCCTTCACTTATTTCTCAGAGCTTCTACAGCATTATATTGGTTCAAGAAAACAAAAAAGAGTTTGTTTTTTTAAACGACCCAGATTTCATCTTGACTAGATTTATGAGAATCGTAACGCTAAAAAATAACTTTATAGTCGTAAGAAAAGAGAGTTCTTAATTTGTATAGTCGTATAGTTGTGGGTTTGAATTTTATAAAAGTACCAAAAAAAGAACCACAAAAACTTTTTATATTTTAAGCTTAATATTTGCTAAAATAAAGTTAAAGTTAAAATTTTATTTGAACTTGTCGTAAGTATGAATAGTAAATAGATGAAAAGAGTGAACTATAATTTATTTAGGAGAAGGGATTAGGGACTTTTGTAGAAATCGAAATAAATTGATTATCATTTAGTCCGCTAGGATCTCTGATATATAAGTGCTCTATCAGCAAAATATAGTACTACAATTAATACAAGTGAAAAGCAATCTACCTCCTATTATTCTGAAAAAATATATTTAAGAGCATTAAATGTTTCATGTTTTTTGACTGAAGGAAAATTCTATCCCCCACAGCTAAAACATGTACATGTTAAAAAGAGCTAAGCAATATGGAATACGAGAACAAAAGGAAGTTTATTCGTTTTTATACAGAAAATATAGGACAACCCAGGTATTTTTTAAAAAAAATCATGTGTAAAAAATGTCAAAAATACATATTATATGAGATCTAAGAGTTGAGTGAAAATAATTTTTATTTACGATTGATACGTAATATAAACATTGTATCTCTGTTTAGATTCGTAGAAAGTGATTCTTTACGCACCTGTATCAATTGCGCATGCTTGTCTCATAGTTTTGAAGAATTCCTCTTTTTTCTACTCTAGTGACGAAAACAAGAATAATTCTTCAACTTTACACACGATTGGCAAGTTTGTTTACATTTAACATAACTAATTTGATGTTTATTTAATAAAAATAACTGTTTGTATCGAGTTTTTTTTGTGAAAATCAATGAGTGATTTAAGTGATTATGACGAATATGAGGAGAATAATACGCCTTCCGAAATAATTAATTCGGCACAAAATATAACTAACGAATTGATGTCATCTTTCTCAAAAGAGAAATTCGAGCTTACATACAGGAAGTTTATTATTTTTTTTTTTCTGTATTTATTATTAAAATCTAACAATCGTAGATAAAGTACGGTACGCAACTCGAGCGAAAACGGCATTTTGCATTGCTCGTGTGGTTTTACTACCTTCGCTATCGCTCGGGTGCAAACTCCACACGCGCATGCAAAATGCAACTTTCCACACTCGACGCGTAATTTACTATTTCATTCAAAGAAGTTAAGGGTGTTCTTAGGGAACCTCCTCGTTGTAAGGTGCTCCACTTAACCCAAGACTACAAGACTTACGTAGGAGTTTAGGAGTCATTCTTGATATTAGTCAGCCAAGGGGAAAACATGTTTGCATTATACATTTATCCTCTTTAATCTGTCCGATGTCTGAACTGGTCGCTGAATCACACCTTTACGCATTTCATTAGCCTCATTAAAATGGCAAATTGATCTTCTTCATTAGTAATGCAACGGTCATTTAGATTAAACAAAAAAAGATATTGTAAAGAGTAGAAGAACTCGATTAGAATTTTAAAGCAGTTGATTTACACGAAGAAATGTTCCTTTTTTGAATTTGATACAGGAAATAAAGGAAGCAACAAATGTTTATTTATTTTGTTTTTGTTTGGTCTACCTCACACACGACATTTACTACCCAAGTTACATGTGTGGGTTAACAGGCTCATTACCCACATTTTAGTTTACCGCTTATTTTTTCAACTTCTACGTGTCATATATTTTTAGGCTTTAACACTAGGTTGGCAAATAGAATTAAATTAAAATGTCAACTCAAAATAGGTATGCAGAATAACAACCGATGTCAATTTTAAGGCTCCACGCTTCTACACAGTCGACTGACGAAATTTGTGTCGTCAAGAAACACACACTTTTATTTAAGCGAGCGAAGCGAGCTTCTTACATTTAACGAAATATGCTCCGTGTCTGTGTGTCTGAAACGTACGACGATAACTTGAGTAAAAGTTGACAGATTTTGATGAAATTTGGTGCACATGTTCATTTTACCAATGCTCAGGACGAGTTTGTTAGACAGCTTGATCCGTCCAAGAGTTCGCGCGCAATGCTCGCGTAAACGTGAGCTTCAAATTTAAAATTGGAATTTCAGAACGGGAAAACATTCTATCATCACCTATTCGATAAGACGAACATTTTTTTCAAATAAATTTTTTTAGTAAAACCAACAACGACACCGCTATGAATCGCTAAAACTATTAAAGCGGACCCAAACGTTTAAAATAGAGAAAACAACCTTTTTACCGATATCTTACGTTTTAACGTAACGATTTTAATAAAACTTCATATAAATCGTCTACGTCTAAAGTAAAATTGAAACAAATAAGTAAACTTTCAACTTGATACAAGCAGTATTATTTGAGTAATGAAGTGATACATTTTATAATAATTGAAAAGGCGATGTGTGGTTAGAGGAATTGTAAGGATGCGGGGTGGTTCCCTTACTACTAGCCGCTGTACTAGTACTATACGCGTTATCTATCAACTCATCATGATTCATGATTAGCTATTTTTTTCAATATTCAATACGTATTTAAGAGCGTATAGTGCTCGCTTCAATGATAGAGCCACGCGATGCCTAGTATATAGCGTAAACGGGGAAATATAGAATGCGAATCTTTAGGGGGAAGAAATGAGGTACAAAAACAACTGTAGACATTATAGAGGGTGGACTTGAGTAGTAGCTGGGAACGGTCACTTTATTCTTTTTTCCTTAATGTGAACTTTATCCATTCTATTAATCTTAGTCTAAGGATGGTCGGAGTATTTAACGAACTGTCAAGATATAAATCTATAAGCTTGAGTTAGAAATTAGCAGAATAAACTAGAGGTATATAGAAGCCGAGCCGGAGGGACGGATCAAGCAGAGGTTTATCTCTTAGCCCTTCCCCCTTGATTCACAACAAGACATGAAAAGGGAAACTGTAGGGCTAGGCAGGAGGCAGGGTGAGGAGGAGGGCGGCAGAATATCATCCTTCTATCCCTTCGTGTTTCTCCTTGTATTGATTTCATAGAGGACCAGAAGACAAGACAAACCTTGTCTATATACTGTACCAGATACAGCGTCACTTGAACTGAACCATAACAGTATAGTCTCGAAACTCTTAACTCCTCCCTGCCAGCTTCGTGTTTCATACTCACAAACAGATCTTCCCTTCCCATATCAAAGCTGAATCGATAAACCATTGTCCATCTTAAACTTACCATCCAAACAGATTAGATATTCTATTGGAATCAAAGCTTAACTATTAATTACATCAATGGGGTAAATCATAATGCTCTATTTTATAATGTATGTACTTAAATTCGACTCGAGTTAGCCTCTCCGCACACGGAGCGACTCAAAACAAACTCAACTGGAAACTCCAGTCATTTTTGAGTTGACAGAAAGCAAACCCAGTTTGTTATGAGTTGCTCCGTGTGCATTGTACCGTTCAATTACACAGGTTAAAACTCATAGTCAACTGGTTGGTGTTTGGAGTTAGTAATCAAATTGTTTTGAGTTGCTCCGTGTGCGGAGGGCCTTAGTATAACAACATCGGAAATTATATAAACGCAAGTAAGATCACAAGTACAGTACCTCATTGTATCGGGTAAAAAAGGGTACTAATTTATATTTTTGATCTCCGCTGACACTAGACTGCTTTAAACGACAAGAAATCTTAAGCTGGACCATGAATGTAAAATTTACAATATGATTACCCGAAGGAATTGAAATTCCATAAAAATGGTACAAACATAAAGGTCCTCCCAAAAAGGGAAATTAAATTAAGACTAACAAATAAGATACGATTAACAAAAATTAATATGCCAAAAAAACCCGCACTTTTTTAACACTTATAGCTCAGCTTCTGTAGTAGATCTAGAAATGGGATTTTGACATGATACATTCCTCTCTTGACCTGGGTGGATCACTCACACACACACACTCACGTTTACGCGAGCATTGAGCGCAAATGCTTGGACGAATATTGCTCTCCAACGAACCTAGTCTGGGAATTAATAAAAGGACCGTGTATACCTAATTTTAACTCTATTAGTATCAGTCAACTTTTACTTACGTTTGGAGTAATCGGGCACATAAACGTTATTGACATACACCTTAACAAATAGACTGGCATTATGCATATTGGGTTTAACGCTCTTCAATTAATCAAGATAAAAAGTACTAATTAAAAGAAACGATTATCTCCAACACCCCCTGAAATTTACCTTTAGGTAAATTTAAAAAATTAAAGCAGTAAACTAAAATGATTGATACCTTCGTTTGTTTCCTAATTTACAATATTCGCATATAGATAAGTGACGAACTTTTATTTCATGTCAATGAAATAATAATTATATATATTTTCACACCTCATTATTTTAGGTAAAAGGGGTGATTTTAGGGGTTCTCCCTTCAGAGGAGAACCTATTTATAACACACCTAACTCAACCAAACCCAAGATTTATTTTTAAGTGAGTTTTTTTAATCTCAGGTTGATTTTCAATTTATGTAAAAACCATATGATTGCATAATTTACACAAAGAAACCATATTCTTTGTTTTGGACTACAGTTGTTTTCCGTCGACGTAAATAACGGAAGAACTTATTTATTAAACTTGGACATTTATTAACGTAATCACACGAACAGGCACAAAATAAATGGTTATGTTCCTATAGAAAAAGCGAGATTTCAAAACATATAGAGATGGGTTTTATTTGCTTGTTCAAAGACGCCATTAAACCAAGCTCTAACAACTCTTGACAGCTTGCAGCTTTATTTTTTCTCCGGGGTAGGGGGGAATAAACTACAAATCATACAATATTATCTATATTTGTCTCTTTCTTTTTAAAGTTTTCCTTAAAGAATAAGAGAACATAAGTAATAAGTCAGGATTTTGAATTGGTGAAGCCGCACTATGTTGACAAAGACACGGAATTCTTTGTGTACTAAATCTCTTAAGACTTTCCTTATATTCAACGCAGTACAAAGACAAGTTTAGAAAACTTCCTTTAGAAGACTGTATTACAGGACACAACTCTATCTAAGATACACTAAGAAGATGTCCACCCTCTCGGTACTTTTGCTTTTTATTATCCAGATTTACGGTGTTTTTTGGGCAGGCTTTTGTTACAAAAAGAGGGAATATTGCTTGGACTCGACGTAGTAAAAATAAGACATTTGAACTGGAGCAGTAAAAAAAACAGAATTAGTTACTGACTTCTTTGTAAACAGTCGAATTGAGTTAGAGACATGTCAGTAGGAAGGAAACAATAAAGAAGGGTGACGAAGTAATAACCAAGCAATAAAAATAATAAGTAAATATTTATATTTACTGCTTTAGTTTAAAATTATTAAGATAATAACAATTATGTTTTATCAGTTTATTGTTTGATACATTGATAGTACTTCTAGTTTATGCTTACTTTATACTAGTAAGAGGAAAGATAAAGATATATTATTGCATGTAATTTATAACTACCTGTTTAAATGGAGTAAAAAGTAAAGTAGACTGCCACTTGGTGTGGCTTCCTCCCATCCTATCAGGTACATTATTGATTTTATGCTTTTACAAGCTATAAGTGTCTAATTTTTTTAGTTGGTTCTCCCCTTTTACAATCTGCATAATAATGCGCAACAATGCGATGTGGATGCAAACAAAACAGTCTTCCTGGTTCATCATCTTGTGGGGAGTGGAGAGGGCCAGCAATCAGTGGGTGTGATAACAACGTTGTACTTGCAAACTAGTGACAGTGACTCCAGATGATTGTAGTTTTTTAAGGTTTTTTTTCATACTTTTATACTAACTATATGAAAAATGAATAAATTTATATTTTTAACCACACTCAAAATTATTTTTCTATTTATTATTATTATTTTAATATATAAACTATAACATTTATTGGTATTTATTTATACGTACCAATAAACATGTACATTTATTTTGTACATTTTTATGGCTGGGCTTTCATTACCCTTAATACTAAATATTGTCCAACTAAGTAATCAAGAGTTCAAAAAACAAACGCCATTTTTAATTTGATTTGTAGGTGCTTTCCCATGATTGAATGTTGTCTGATTTTGGATACGTTACAAAACAACTTTAGTTTAGCTGAAAACAACTTCAAATGCTCGTGAAGCAATTTTGCCTTGGTTGAAGGGTATTTTTTTCTTAGTTTTCCTAGACTACTAATAAAATATTGTTTTATTTATTTTTATAGTGCTCTTTATATAATTAAGCTTGAAGAAAAAGCTACAATAGCATCATTCAAAAATATTTCATTTACTGTAAATTTCTAAAGTAAATATATTTTTCTACTATTCTTTCACATATAATTTATTTATTCAAATTAAATAATTTAACAAATAAATAGATAAAACAGTTTTATACTTCATATAAAATTTAACGAAATGAGTAAATCTTTTACACTAGTGACGTCAGGGTTTTCCTAAACCATGCCTACTTGTCAGAATTGAGGTATCCTTTGCTAAGCAATTCTTCGAAGGAGACTAGGCGACCATGACCTTAGTTATGTTATAAGTTATCTTTTATTAGCCACAATACTAGAGAAATAAGTGGGTCAAAGAATAATAGTTTGGTAGAATCAATTACAGTGACGCGAAATTGTTTAATTAAATAGATATAATGAAGACTACAAAAAGTATTTAAGAGCGGACATCAGTTGTTGTTTTACGCATTTCCTCGGAAAATTGGTCTATCCATTTTAAAAAGTGAATGATTAATGGTCGAATCATTATCTTTTGGAAATTTGCTTTTTTTAGGATAGTGACAGGTCATAACATGAAGATTTAAAGCTGCAAAATATCACCTCAACTGCGGTAGGTAAGATGCTACCTGAAATTAATGCAGCAATCTTGATTGTTCTTCGTAGTGAACATTTAAAGGTAATATTAATAATATTAGTTATATTATATTCTTGCTTAATGCGTTTAATTATTTGTTTTCAGGGTTCAAAGTAATTTGAGTAAACAGAATCAATTATTAGTAGGATTACGTGTAAAATACAGAGAAGAACTCCTTTAAAGATTCCTAGGAACTTTCAATTTCCGATCTTTAAAATTGTAAAATTCCGTTGGGAAAGGATTAGTTTGTGGGAAAGGTCTGTGTTGAAGGGTGGGTAGATAAATGGCACACACGTATCCCGGCTTTAAGAAATTGAGGAAAGAAAGAGAGGGTGTTGAGTAGCAGGTTGTCGGATAGTAACATGCGAGTGATTGTGGCCACTCTTAAAGGTAATGAACAAGTGTAGAATTTGGCAAAAGCAGCCTCATTTTCGCTGAGATGACGTCCGAAATGAGATTCTGCGCTATAGCTCGTTGCATTTTCGAAGTTTAAATATCCATCACCAACCATTAAACCAAACGATTCCCAGATGTACTTCGAAATTACAAATTTATTTTCTTCAAATTCCTTGATTTTTTTCAGCTCTTTTCATCAAACGTGTCTGGACAGATATACGCTGGCCTGCTGTTTTGGCTTTCTTACGTAGAAGATTGGAACTCTGCATCCAGCAAAGAATAAAAAACAATGTACACATTGTTAATTGCGTATATAACATTTTTGTTTGTGTTACACAAAATTTGTTTATCTTATGGTTTTAAAAGTTAATCATTTATATTTAATTGCTTTTAATTTTGTTTTTTCTCCCTAACACAGAGGAAGAATGGAGACAGATCAGTGATGGAATTGATAGTAAATGGAAATTTCTAAATACAGTAGGAGCAATCGACGGGAAAAATGACCGCAAAATAGTTCGCCAGATTATTTTTAACAAGAAGTTTCTTAGTGTAGATGTTTGCTTGTAGTTAATGCAAATTATGAAAAATATAACATTTTATGAGAAAATGATTGATCAACAATTAAATCTTCTACAAAACAGAAGATTACCAAACTTCTGAAAAGAAGAGCCATTCTTTATCCTAGGAGACGCTGAGTTTCCTATGACCTCAAGAATATACTAAAGATCTGTTTTTCATCGAGAATATTTTTATTAAATTCGAAGTAAGTAATAAGGTACAAATTGTAAAACTTTGTGGCATTGTTAGGTGACGCACAGTTGGATTAATTAAAGGTCTGAAGATGCCTCAAAAGGAGGTGAAAATTGCGAAAACTGATAGGTACATCATTAAATACCCTATAAAGACCTTGGATAAGATAATTTAATTATAGTTGATTGATCTAATTGAAACCGCAGTTTAGAAAAATTGAGTTGTATATATTCACTATTCCTAATATGAAAGTTCCACAAATTATTGATAATAAAGGAATTATTTTGGTAGAGATTACTTAGTCTTAAAGTATTGATATCGATAAATATTTACTAAGCCACGACTTTAGCTCAAATATCTACTAAGTAATTGGTTAAAAGAACTTATTATTAATATTATTTCTTCGAGAAATGACTTATTATTTCTTTGATTATCCACTCTAGTAAATAAATGAACTCTTAGTTTGGTCAGTTCATTGTTCATTGCTCAATAAAACAACTCCTCTCATGCAATCATAATGATCTTACTAAGGCGCACTGTGCGTATTTCCGAACATAAAATGAGAAATTGAATTTACATAGAGCACCATGTAATAGTTCACAGTTAGTATAAAATGTATATTTTGACCAAAGGGCTTTAAAGATATTGAGCAAGGCACACTATTACATCTTCTATAAGGCCCTTATGGTTTTTAATAACTAATAGGCACTTGTCACTTAGCGGCACACAGCGTGTGAACCCTCATTCTCAGCCTGTAATCCTGTGTGAACTTCCCCCACTCTTTTACCACACTCATCCCAAAGACTAAAAAAAATTCTCCTTTCAGAGCAACACTGTTTTTCATTCTATTTTAACTTTTTTTTTTTATTTAGTAAGTAACTCTTTAAAGTATATTTTTTATGAGTCAGATGCTGCCCTTTTTATTCAATCTGTTCAGTGCATTTTCTTTTAAGATTCAGTTGCATCATACTAAGAAACATTTGGAAGCCTTGTGTTGTTTTCATAAAACACGGATAATGGACTGAGTACATTAGAATACCGCTTCTTTTTTTTATTTAAAACTGACAGAGGGTATAGAAAAAAATGATTTTTTTAATTCTCTTATTTTTTTTTTTTAAATAATTAAAAAGCTCTGTCGTATAATTTAACGTGAAGCCCAAATTATTGAAAATATTTTGATAAATAAATAAAGCTGAGGATTCAATTTTGAGAATTAAATTCTCTCTAAAAAAGTTTGTTTGATAATCTATTTTTCTAAAAAAAAAAAAAAAAAAAAAAAAAAAAAAGTTTTTCAGTAATCAAAGCGAACATAATATACAGGTGTAATAGGGTCAAGGGAAAAAGACAATGCCTAAATATGAGAAAGTTAGTGATTCGTTGAAAATTAATGGAAAATAAATAACTAATACTACTGTGGAACGATAATTAATAAAAACTTGATAAAGTTTAACAATTTATTTACTCACATATGACGACAAAAGGTGGTATGGACGTAGTATATCCTTAGGAACCATCCAGCATTCATACACAAAGAATATCTGAAAAAAAAGTATAAATTAATAAAAATTAAACAAAAAAATAATAAATTGTGTTTCTATAAGCTAATTTAATTTCTATTTAAGTTAATATAAAGTATTATAGCGCAGTTTTATTTCTGATTTACCTTTCTCTTCGGGTTAGGAGCATGTCATGAATAAACAATCGGCTCTAAACTCTTCAAATCGAAGATAGCAAGACATGTGTTGAGCTGTATTGCGCAATACAGGTAAGAGTGAAAATTTGGTTCGCTGCGTGTAAGTATAGATAATTTTTAAGAGACGTTAGTAGATATTTAAATATTTGTTAAAAACAAAAACATTTATCAATTGTAAATGCTTTTGTTGTTATTTAAGTCCATAATATTTGATCTTATAATTTACGAAGTAATCATGTAAAAATTTAAGAAATATTTTAATTGATACATCACAGAAATGATATCATACTTATAATATTTTAGAACAAATGGAACCAAATACTTTCTTATTAACTTTACTCCCATGATTAATATTATTCAAAAAAGTATTTTATATAAATCATTTGATCAAGTTGTTATGAAACGTAATGTGACTAAAATTGATCGGTAGTTAATGTCAATAAAAATAAAAGGAGTGCCAACGTCACGTGGTGTTCCCAGGCGGTCACCCATCCAAGTACTGACCACGCCCGATGCTGCTTAACTTCGGTGATCGGACGAGAACCGGTGTATTCAGCATGGTATGGACGTTGCCGACAGGTTGAGTAATAAAACCTTAGTTAAGCTTTAACAGTGGGAACTAAGGCCATTTTCTTTTATAAATTTAATTTTTATTTGAACTTTATAGTTTATTATTAATACCTTATGATGTTCTAGAGTAGATAAAAACAAATATTAAAACTAATAATAAAGATTTTGAATTAATTCTTTTAAATAAATCATTACACTTTATAATTTAAATAGGGCATAGAAAGTCTTGCAAACATTAATTTATTTTAAAATAGGAGTCATTTTTTAAATAATAACTAGAAGGTTATTTGTAATATCAATAATTATTTATTTAAGAAATTACTAAGTACATTCTTACCCATTTGAAATTAATAAATAAAATCCTACACACAATACACAGTAAGTACGTTAATCATTTTTAGAAAAACTAGAAAATAATGTTATATATTATTTATTGAAATTATTATTTATTTCAGTATTTACGTTTTTTATTTTTTTATAAAGTGTGTTTATAGAATTTATATTGTGTGTACGTTGCGTTAAGTAACATAGTGTTTACCTACAGTAACTGAACTGAAAAGGTTTCAGTAGCAATATTATAAATAATGTACGATTATTTGACAATACCATGGATGTACAGATTGACAATAATACTGACAAATCTGAATTGATCACTTTGATTGACCAAATGCAAGAGTTACATGAAATGGAGGAAATAGAGGATAAATTATTAAGAGGTAGATATTAGTACTTACAGCGCTTTCTAGTAGAGAATCAACAAACTAAACTCTTACATATAATAACTTAATACACTCTCAATCTTAAAAACTTGCTTCTTTACAGCATTCCATAGTCATTAAGTCATTAATTGACACAATGCAAACCAAACTAATAATAACAATAGCTGAAATTAATATCCACCTCAGATTACTTCACTTTATTTCCCTAGCTTTTAATACCAATTGTTATGAAGTATGTAACTAAATTTATTTGATAAGTTATCATTTAATAGTTTTATTTAAACAAAATAATATCAATAAATTAAATTTATTGTATTGTATGTAAAAAATTATAAATTATTCAAGGTTTTAATATTTAACAACTACAAAGGGGTTTAGCAAAAAGTGTGTCACCAAGCTTCCTCGCCCCCTATCATCTGCTTTATTGTTTTATTAACATTATTGTTATATTACTTTATTGTTATATTGTTTATTGCCTAAAAACTATTAATAGTTTTAGTGATCTTTAACTCTTCATAGCGGTGTCGCTGTTGGTTTTACTGAAAAATTGTATTTGAAAAAAAAATGAATAGATGAAGTTTGATTTCTTTCCCGGCCTATAATTCTAATTTTAAGTTAACTTTTACGTGAGCGCTACGCGTGAACACCTAGGCATTGGTAAAATGAACATGTCTACCAAATTTCATTAAAATCGGTCAAGAATTACTCAAGTTATCGTCGGACGTTTAAAAATTCGCGGACACACCGACCGACTTACAGAATACAGACAGACACGAGACCAAAAATGTTCCTGAACGGATTTCTGTCTTGGAATTTTTAATATCGGAGTCATAAAAGTTTTTCGTTCTCAAAAGTGAACACAATGCTTCCGTTACCTTCGGTAAGCTCGGAAGCAAAAGAAATAATGATAATTAAAAAAAAATCGTTTTCTTTTGTGGTATATCTAATTATACCTACTATTTAAAGAAATAAAAATGTATATCTAATTATATAATTATCCTATCTTTTTCAATGATTTTGGGGAGGGTAGGGCTAAATTTTCCAAACAATCTTCTGACATTAACTCAATACAGGAAAATGATAAAAAAAAAAGGAGACCAGCCTTATTTGGTATGGAACCTAATAATAATGTATTATATTTTTTGAAACATTCGGATTGACTATTTATCCCGGCCTACTATAGAAAGAGACACTACATCAAGATTTCTAAAGATATCATTCTTAACATGGCAATGAGGACGTGCATTAAATATTTAGATTGTCAGCAAGAAAAAAATGCTAAATTCATCTAAAGTTAATTACTATATTTCTCTTAAGTGCTTAATTAGCACTTAAGAGAAATATGGGTAGATACTTATTTACTTGGGTACATACCAAGAATAATAAGTTTAATCTTAACTTTCTTAAGCTAACGTTCATTAGGATAACATGAATGATGAAAAAAACCTTTATTATAATTTTTTTTTAACCCGAAGATAATTACATAACTTTCACTCTATATTATAGGTACTGCACAATAGAAAGTCTTCAAGTAAAATCAAATTCATACTATAGTATTAAATGGTGCAATTACTTAAAAAAGTGCAATTATTGTCACATCAAGATTTATAGCTGATTTATTAAAACTAAAAATCAAAAGTATTATGCATCGGCCGGGAATCGAACCCGGGTCGCCCGCGTGGCAGGCGAGCATTCTACCACTGAACCACCGATGCTGCTATATCTGGTTAGATTCGAGTCTCTGCATTTAAGCTTATTTAAATTAATATATAATAATATTATGAATATACACCGAATGTACATAATTTATATATCTACAAACATATATAAAGAATAAGATAAAGAGAAAAAGATGATGATTAAAGATAGTTAGACAGAATCAGGTAGATAATGTTATGATTGGTAATTCCGGGCACTATACCCTGGTACACTCTTAGGAAAAACCAACAGTATTAATACCAATCATCTTTTAGGAATAATTTATCACCATGACCATAATAAAATAGCTCTTAAAATTAACAAAATTCAGTAGAGATGTAAATAAAATAAAATTGACAAAAAGAGTACTAAACCTAAACCAATAAATAAGTATACAAGAGTGTATACGTATACCGAATTTAAAAACTTGTTGCGTCTTTTTTTGCTTATCTTTAAAATTCTTTTTAAATATTTAGTTTTCGTGAAACATGAACCATGAACTTTTATCGCACTCTTTTACTTTTTGAATTTGACCCACCGCCCACTTTCTGTGGGGCCGATTTTGATGAAATTTGGTATGCATGTTCATTTTACCAATGCTCAGGACGACTTAGTTGGACAACATTGTCTGCCCAAGCTGGAATTTGGGGACGGGAAAAAAATCTAACAGAAAATAGTAATAAACTTCCTGTATCTAAGTTCGTATTTCTCTTTTGATACAGATGACATTAATTGATTATTTGTATTTTGTGCCGAATTAATTCTTTTGGGAGGCGTATTAATATTCTCCTCATATTCGTCATAATCTCTTAAATCACGCATTGTTTTTTACAAAAAATCTCGATATAAACAGTTATTAAACAAACATCAAATTAGTTTTGTTAAATTAAACTTAAATTTTGTTAAATTAGTTTTGTTAAATGTAAACAAACTCGCTAATCGTGCGTAAAGGTGAAGAATTCTTCTTTCTTTACCTCCCTAGGGTGGTAAAGAAGAGGAAGTCTTCAGAACTATGAGACGCGCATGCGCAATGAATACATGTATGAAAAGAATCACTTTCTGCATCCAAACAGAAATACAAAGTTTATATTTCGTATCAATCGTAGATAAAAATGTTTACGTTTGCACAGAAGATGGGAAAAGCTACTTCATAATATTAAGCTCCAATACTGGGATTCGAGTGTACGTTTAGTTGAGGGGTAATTATGTAGTTTGTGTAAAACTCAAGGCCGGCTAAAGGCTCCCATCGACGATCAATGGTATTTTGCGCAAAATGTTTGTTCAAATACGAATTTTAAGATGCGGCTTTAATGTTTATTTTAGTGAGCCGGAGTAAAAAATAAAGCGAAAGAAATAAGTACATACTTTCAAATTATTAGACTGATTAGGTTTTAGATGGTCAGTGTAAAAGATTTTTAAGAACAATTTTAAGCGTCAATGGTTTTACCGCTGTCCAATTGCAAACCTGATGTCGGGCAAATTTAGGCCATACACGTCAAAGTCGTGTTTGCGCAAACAACAAACGGCCCTAAAAAGTCCCCATACATATACATGGTCAAAATGTTTGCTTAAACATTTTGACCGTCTGTGCCTTAAGGCTCTACCGCCCTTTGAGGTTAGGAAAAACAGTAAAATTAAAATTTTATTAGTTCTAAGCAAGATATCAAAAATCTAATCACAGGCTTCATTCCTAATTTTAATTCTGCACAATTTGAGCCCTATTTCAATTTCCTATGATAAATAGTANAGGGGGGGGGGGTACCGAGCTTCCTAGCAGAAGTAATAACAATAGACCTTTCTAGAAGGGACCGGGTGACCCGAGCAAGGACCTAGGCCTGCCTCAAAAAATAACAAAAGCCTTACTCAAAAATAACAAAGAGCTCGCTCCCTAGATCATCGTAGAACTGTCGTCTCCATACTACTACTTAAATTACACATAAGGTTATTCTTTGATAATAGGTAAAAAGAACTACAAAATACTGTAAATATATTTGTGTGTGTATATGTATAAGAAATACATCCGAGATAAAAAAAAATAATTTTTAAACAAGAGGAAGTGTTTAAAAATAGATGTAATTATGTAAAGTTAGATTTGTAAAGACCAAAGTGTTATAACTAACAAAAGCTGACCCCTGTCTGGTCGTATTTACCTATAAGAATAATTAAATAATATCCTGCCTTGGGGGGGATAATGGCTAATGAGATTTGGCAACCTGTATAGACAGGGTTTAACATCAACACCTCTGTTTGCATATTAACTGGCTTATTAATACAAAAGCGATTACAAACACAAACTTTTTGGTTTAAACTTCTAATTACTAAACCGTATTGCTTTGTGGTATCATCAAATCTATATTAAACTACTGTCTGCTATATCAAAATCAATATACATTATGTATATATATAGTGTATATATACATATATATATTCCAATTATTTTTTTCTGGATCATAATAAGTTCTGCTTAGTCCCTAGGTGCTAGCTAACACGTTTTTACGAACTACACAAAATGTCCCAATTTTAGCTATAATATATTGTTGATTTTTTAAAGTGTCTTTGTTCCTTTTCGACTATTATTTCCTTTTGTGTAGTCGCTGAATATCGATACAAATGACTAATACATTTGCCATTAGCCATTGAGAATGCGTTTATTAATTAAAATCTATGACAATTACTTTAACATCAACGATAAAACTCATGTAGATTAACGATAGAGCGCTAGATTTTATTGGCATTATTAGGAAGACGGTTTATTTGATCTATACCAGCTTCTACGATACGCCATTTTAATTCAAGATGGCGATCATTCCTATGGAGAATGCGTGATGATGATGATGTTATTTATATAACTTGTTGCACTAGATTCTTAAACTTAGGCAGTTAGCTTCGTTTCATGATAACATCTTTTGCGAAAGGGTGTTCCAGTTCCATTCAACATATTTTATTTTAAGATAACAGACCCACTCAGGTAATTATCACTATACTAAAACAGGTGGAAAAAAGAAAGGTAATATGGTGTTCCCCATAGAAGGTTTGATAAAACAGTAAAAAAAACCTCTACTCCAAAAAAAGTGGAAAATAAAAAAAGGATTCTTTTGTCGTAGTCGTAAATAATCTCTAATTTAGGATTCCAGGCCTATATGAACATGAAATATAAACTCCATTCATGCTAATATTTTAGAACATTTAGTGCCAAATGTCTATTAGCCCATGACAGCGCGGGAAAGTATAAAAAAATGTATATAAAAAATGGGGTATGTGAGAGCTTATGATTTTAAAATCATAAACTCTCATTGGCTCCCCATTTTTATTTTTTTTCCATTTTTCTTATTTTCCTGCTGTGTCATGGACTAATAAACATTTAGCACTAAATGTTCTTTAAAATTTTAAACAATGTCCTTTCAAAAGAAATCATTACAAATACTGATCTATATCAAAAGTATATTGAAACCCAGAGAGAGCCAGTTGCCATAGTAACGGAGTTGCTAATAAACTAATGGAAGGGTATCAGAGTGTTGGTGGGTGGTATAGGCGATTTGTAGCTTAATCCCGGATACCCAACAACCCAAGAGTGCTTTTTGCGTAGGAGCCAGGCCCTACCCTCCTACGTTATTATCGAAATTAAAATCGGAGCTGGGAAAAAGGAAAAACGAATGGATTAGGAAGAAATCAGCTACCTTCGGCATTCAAAAATGTATAATACAAAGATTCAAAACTCTACTCACATGAAAAGTTCAGTATTTCTCTAATTTGCATGATCTGTATATAAAATTAAAGTTTTGTATGTACATTGGTCAAAATTGTAAATCTTTTTGGATACTTTTTCATTTCACCCATTCCGAAAACCGAATCCGGTCTTAAATTTTTTCTTGTATATACATATATGTGACAGTCGCCACCAGTCCAACTTTAAAGGCGCAAAACTGGCTACATGGAATCGATTCATTTGTTTTCAGAGGAGAGCGCAAACATGTTGTTTGGTTTCATTTGAAAAATATTGAGTAGAACCAAATTTATTAACCATTTTATACAAAAAAAAAAAATAATAATAATTATAATAGGTTGACTCACCATAACCAAATCCCACAGACTTGCTTATCAAAATGTTTACGGGTAATTCTAGACCCTAGAGACTCGCGGTTTTCTGCTATTGATCAGAAATTGGCCCGAACCGACTGGAAAAATCCGAAAAGTTAAAAGAAATTTTTTTTACCCACCACCCCACTAAAAATTAAGGATGGTGGACGCAACTTTTTAAGTTTTTATAGAGGCTTATTTTTTTTTAGTGCTTTTAAGTTTTTATAGAGGCTTAGTTTTTATAGAGGCTTATTGCGGCTAAACAGTAAATCGTATCGAAAAGCTAATAGCACTGGTGGTAACTGATTTTAAAAGATCTACAACTTTGGTCCTTTGACTTTTTGTCGTAACACCATCTTGTTGTACTACCTTAAATAAAGCTAAATTTAGTTGTTTTTTTTTTTAATAAACATTTGGCACTAAATGATCTAAAATATTAGCATGAATGGAGTTTATAGTTCATGTTCATATAGGCCTTTTTTTAGTTTTTTGTAAAATACAGGCGTTGCAAAAGGCGTGTAGATCCGAAATGAATGACATTGTTTTCACGAAAAAATTTTTGAGGAATATCAGAGTTGTTGGCCTTGAAAAATTAAAATCGACGAATAGGAGGGGGATTGAAGCAGCTTGTAGGCTCCGGAGACCCCACGCGTTACTCTCAGGGTAAATCAGTTACCGCTGGTGCAATCTGCTTTACGCAGTAAGCCTCCAAAAAGAATTGTAAAGGTACGTCCAGCATCTTTAATTTTTGAAGGGGGGGGGGAGGTAATGATTACTTTTCAGATTTTTTTAGTCGGTTTGGGCCAATTTCCAACTAAAAGCAAAAAACCGAGTCTCTAGACTCTAGGTGGTCCAGAAGTACCCAAATGTTGCATTACAAAATCAGTGGATTTTGTCACTTAAAATTTTTTGTGAATCTAATTTCTTGGACTTATTTTTGTATAAAAATTGTTAATATCTTTGGTTCTATTAATAATTATTTGATACAACCAAGTCCACAACGTGAAAAATATGTTTGCGCACACTACAAAAATTAATCGATTTCGTTGTGACAGAATTGCTCTCATCAGACTGGCGGCGACAGACAACTCTTTAATTTTATATTTATAAATATGAGACCACCCTACCTTTCCAAATCGATTGAAAAAATCTTGCCTGATATTCATTTAGCGTTGCATAATTGTCTAGAGTAAGTGAGATATTGCGCAGTTGAAACCCATAACATTAGCCGTGTGTACTTAGGTTCAATTAATGTTCAAACAGGGGTCTGGTGTAACCCCGGTCCATAGTAGCATACACAGAGTTGATGTAAGTCTCCTCGCATTATCGAACCAAAAGCCCTTGTATCATATATGTACATATATATGCATCTATTATGTATGCTTTACGGGTAAATTAGCGGTCTAAGTGGGTGGCGGCTATAGTTAATTAGATTGCGTTAGTTTGAGTCTGATTAGTTAGGATGTCGCCATGTTGGTCTCCCTTTAGATCTCACGCGTCTGGTCCGTCTCGCTTTAGTATGTTCATGTTGCAATGTTGCCATGCAAATGTTTGCCAGGTCTCTCTGGTGTTTCCTTGTTATTGAAATGTCATAGTGACCTTTGACCCGTTATGTATTATATATACATATTCAAATCTATTATACGCACTAACAACGGTATCGGTATCTATTCCAATAATCGCTTACATTAGTCCATTTCACCGTATAATCATTAATCATTGATATTATGATGTTTTTTTTTTTTTTGTTTTTTTACAATGTCCGATTATAGATATTGAAAATATAGAAAGAATACAAATATACACTTTGTCTAATTGTCTGCATCTTACCTTCTCGTAAATGAAGTATGGTTTAGAAAATTTATTAATAGCGCAAAAAGGTTTAAATTAAATGTATAGAAAAGTGGATCCTCAATGAAAAATTAAAAAATCCTATGAAGAAAATAAAAACACTAGAACATGTTTTATTGTGGCGACGTTTCGGCATATCCAGCCATTTTCGAGCATATACTATCTACTTTAGCCCTCAAGCTAAAAAGTTATGTAAAGAACAGGTATTACAATTCAATTTGGGGAACTGGTTGTTCACCGCGTCAATCTCCATAGGTAAAAACGGAGTAGTGTCATAAAAAAATAGTAAAATTATTTGGTACCAGCATCACGGATTAACAAAACAACAATTAGCTACATAACAATATCACAGTTTGCAAAACAAGAACTATAGTCAAAGAAATAAAAAGTCTTCTTGTCAAAAGTATTGATAAATAATGCACTCTGATAAAATTTCAATTAAAGTAATCAAATTTTATATAAAATAATTGTATTCAATAACTGCTTCCCAGTTTCCCGAAGGTAACAATGTGATCGTTCTTACGAGATAAAAAAAAAATCTCCTCCGATTTCATAAATTCAATCTGCTTTTTAGGGTTTTATAGATACTTCTCAAAACCCTTAATTATGCCGAGGGTGATGTGTCCGTCCGTCGCTCTTTGGTTCATAGGGCAGGCCCTCGTGAACGGTTCAGGAACCGTTCACGATAGAGATTTAAAATTTAAAATACTAGCGTAACTTTTTGACCCACACACAGGAAAAATATAGACTCTTACTATTTCTTTGGCCTATCACACCACACATTTTTCATATTTTTTTTAATTTTTAGTAACAGCAGAACAAATACAGTTTTATAGGTGGGTGACACATGTTTTTTTGACGAAATAGCGCGAAAAATTAAACATGATCCACAAGTTTTATATACATATTTGTAATCAACTCTTCAGTATCTTTCATTTGATACCTCACTCAAAATTTAAAAAAAAAAAAAAATCGCGTGATTCCAATTATCCACCATTTTGAATTTAAACAGCTGATAATTTTGAGCATACTATATTTTACCTTTGTGCGCATCAAAACGATCTTTAATACGGGAAAGTGTCATGTTTTTCAACTCTTTTAGTTCAAAAGTTATTGGACCCGTTCAGAGTGAAAGACAGACACAGGAACGTATGCCAAATGTCGTCAAAATCGGCTCAGTAGTTTAGGCTCCACT
>KZ651998.1:231918-245193 GCA_001010745.2 Gerris buenoi | reverse complement strand
GCACTTTTGTTTTTCAATTTTTTTTTTTTTTTATTTATAATATTAAAATTTCTAAACAAGCAGGCAAGCAATAAGGACGTGTAATTAAGTAGAGTGAAAAGTTGCAAGGATATACTCAGGTGTTCCCCGACAACATATTTTAATAAACCTGTAGACGAATTTCAACCGGGCTCCCGAGAGTGTAGGCTTCTCTACTATTTTACATTTTTTTTATACACCACGGTAGAAAAAAGCACATCCGATGAGATGGTATAAACATGCTTCAATTAGTAGATGTATGGGTGTTAAGCATGGGGGGCCTATGCCCAGAAATGGGCCTAATTCCAATGGGTGTTAAGGGCGAACCAACGCGCGACAGTCGCATTGGGTTTTTTTCTGAATAATTATAATTAATCAAACATGTTAAATCAGATTAAAGAGATTGCGCCAGCCACGTTGTAGGAAATCCTCCTAACGCTCCAGTCGCTCGCGTCTGACGTGTTAGGAGGATTTCCTACAACGTGGCTGGCGCAATCTCTTTAATCTGATTTAACATGTTTGATTAATTATAATTATTCAGGGCTATACTGCTATCATATCAGAGAAGTAGAGCGCATCTGACGACTTAGCGGCTCTGAGCCATGCGCGTAGCAGATAGTACTGTAGAGCAGTACCTCGCTTCAGACTTAGAACAAAACGGCCCTTTGGGCAGCGTAATACTTAAGGTTGTCGATTTCAGTTAAATTTGATTAAATCATTTATGCAATTTCAATACATGTTACTTTCAAATTAAAGATAATAGTAAGAACATTCACTAAGTTCGCAAAAATAAGACTAAAGATTCTAAAGTCCTTTCATTAAGTGAAGCACTGACTTCACTTCTCTTGCCTAACATGGGACATTCCTTGAGGTAAACTTGATTCTATAAGTGGCAACAATAAAGCTACAAATTTAACATTATTAATGCCTAATTCTGAAGATATCTGGTGGGATTCCAAGGGATAATATTATTTTATCAAGGCAAGATTTTTATCTTTTACTTTTCTCGAAACATTTTGAAGGAATTGTTTTAACAGTTTTCGGACATAAACTTCTATAAGTAAGTCAACCCTTGCGTAGCGAATCTTCAATGCCTCATATAACTTTCGGATAGTTATCCGCAGTAGTCGGGTAACTTTCAACTAACTCTCGAGTCTTTAACTTCACTACAGTTGCCTCAAATTGGTAATGCAATTTTCTTCATGTCTCATGTTCAAGCCATCATTGACGACTTAGAAGAGCCAAGAAAATGATAAATATTTAATTAAACCCCCATGAAACTTTTTCAATCCTATTTTTCATACTTAAACTCGATAGGGCCACTTTTCGATTTTTCACATTATTTCAAAATTTTTGCTGACTCAACCAACTGGGTTCAAGATGGCGGAAAATGCTGATTTTCCGGGCGGCACAACTAGAATTAAGGACTGATTTTTCTAAGTTTCAACTCTCTATGTTAAATATCCTGGGCGCAACGATGATAAAATTATAACACACATACAGACGTCATGCTGAAAACCATTCAGGGGGTCTTAAAAACACCCAAAACGGATAATTGAGTTAAAATCTCAAAACTTTTGGGTGAAAACAATACTTTTCCAACCATAGGTGAGGAAAAGTATAAATGAAAAAAAATATGAAAATTATAAGTAAACAAGAAACATACCGGGATTTCGACGTTATTTACATGTTATAATAAAAGTGTCAGATCTCTAATTTAAATAGATTCCTTGATGCAGTGCTAATTCACCTACAGTTTTCGAAAAATTGTTAATATAAAAAAAGTATAACAAATAAATACCCCAAATCCAACAATAATTATTTATATTACATATTATAAATTCTTGGGTAACCTGTCTATTGTCTTCAAAATTCGTTTATTTGCGTTATAAAATGTTTTTTATTCTGTTCTGATTTTTTACACCCGGTCCCAAAGGTAGAGGAATATTTTTAAGGCTTTTTAGTGTTAAAAATCGGATCGGTAGATAAATCAGTAGAAGTTAAGGGGTTCCGCCGGGTTGGGGCCCCACGGGGCCACACTTGGGCCTCATCTCACGGGACCACCGCCTCCATTAAACTCTAAATTGCCATCTCTAATTATAACGTTATTACTCCAATATAAAATTGCATAACTTTTTTTTTTTAGATATCGGCAAAAATGTTATTTTATACATGAATTTCGAACATGATTTAATTTTTCGTTTATAAAACATTAATTATCAGATTTTGTTAAAAAAAAAAACCATAAGTATCATTTCATGCAATTATTTATAAACAAAGCAGAAGAAAAAATTAGATTTTTGTTTGTACGGAAATATTTGCACACATAAGGCATCATATTGGAGTAAAATATAGGATATGCGTTCTACAGGGCATTCTATTAAGAGAGAGCGGAAAGTATATGTATAGAAACGTACATATGCGTTCTACAGGACATTCTATTAAGAGTGAGCGTAAAGTAAGTATAGAAACGTAAAGATGCGTTCTACAGGACATTCTATTAGGAGAGAGCAGAAAGTAAGTATAGAAACGTGAAGATGCGTTCTACAGGACATTCTACTAAGAGAGAGCAGAAAGTAAGTATAGAAACGTGAAGATGCGTTCTACAGGGCATTCTATTAAGAGAGAGCAGAAAGTAAGTATAGAAATTTGAAGATGTGTTCTNTGACCAACCTATGCGGGGGAAGAAATAAAGCCACTAGGCCTGTAGGAGGGGTGGGAGAGCATAATTTGTTTATCAACAAAAGAAGGTTATTTTACTACTTCAACAAATTGCGATCTTTTTACCTGATTTTGCCGCTTAGATTTTCACTTCTTATTTACGAATATGTTTTGAAATTTAATGTAAGAGTTAATTTCCTTAATAGAATCATTAAATTTAATGTTGGTAATAAAACTTTTATGAAAAGTGTAGGCTTAAACTATGTACTTATATTAAGAATTAATTTACCTAACAGATGTTGAATTGTAATGGCAGGAAGTGTAAGAACCTTTGTTAATTTAGTCGAGATTTACATTTTAATCTACCAATTTTGGAATTAATGTACAGTGTGATAAGTAGTAGTTATTGTTTTTCGGTAAATAAACAATGAACCCTATTAATATAAAATGGAAATATTGTCCTTTTGTGTTTATGCATATCTGAATTTTCTAATAATGTTAATATTTTTTGTCTGCTCATACTTCATATTTCGTACATGATTTACGATAACGATTACTGAGTTTATTTATTTTCTGTCTGAGTCTTACTTTGTCAGAATAACTTAACAAATTGAAATGACGGGTAGTTACAAACAAAATTCAAAACCAGTGTAATATTTAGTGCATTATATTAAATAACATAAAAGTGAATATATAAAAATGAATTTAAATGGTGGAGGTTATAAAGTCTCTTCAAACGGTCACCCTTATATCCGCTCCCCTACACTAGAGACATTTTTATTTGCCTGGTTGGCCCGACCTTCTAGAATTCAAAATCCAACGCTCTCATTGGCTTCTTGTCTATTTTCCCGCGCTGTCAAAAAAAATCTAATTGTAAGAAGTGTATAACAGCCATTTGTGCATTGTGTCTTCCATATACACCTTGCAGTTCGTGGCCTTAACCTTGACCTACATATTATATATTTATAAATCCAGCAACTGCCACAAGAAAGCGCCTAACTAGTTATTTCCCAACTCCGATTGAGATACTAACTTACTATATTCACACACAAATATATATTGAAGTGTTCAACCCAAAAAAAAACCGCGCACCCATAAAAGTCCCTTTAATTCTACTGACAGAATCCTAAACAAAAAACCAGCTATGTCGGAGTAACTGTTAGCAACTTGAGAGTCGAAGATTTAATCAAAGCTTTAAAAGGTGGATTAGCAACTAAAGATATACAAGGATTCTAGACAAATTCTAGACAGATTCTAGGCAAAGCAGAAAAAGTCTCTCAGGACACAGAAACGCTTAAAATAGAAGTTGCTCTTATATACAGTAGTTGTTAATAAGGGTTTCAACTGACTCCATAGTAAATATAGGTAATAACAAAACCATTTTGTCAATACGGTAAGTGTCTAGAGTCTAGAGGTTAAATTAATCCTAATCATTAGCTAATGGACTAAGAATAGTGTCAGCCAATTCTAAACTCATTTTACTCCGGTCGAGGATACAAACGCGAGATCAAATATGTCTTTTTCACTTAAATAACAATCTGTCTTTTGTCTCACTTATGAGATGAGATAAGTTTTTCCAGCGATTTTAGAAAATTTGATGACATCACATCAAAAAGAGTTTGAAGCTTTCAAAATATCTGAGTTTTAAAATAAAGTAAATGTATGTAGAAGGGTAGCTTTGCTTACTTCATGATAGAGCCTATTCTTTAATTTTAACAAGAAGCCTTATGAAGTAATGCACTTTTGTTTTTCAATTTTTTTTTTTTTTTATTTAAAATATTAAAATTTCTAAACAAGCAGGCAAGCAATAAGGACGTGTAATTAAGTAGAGTGAAAAGTTGCAAGGATATACTCAGGTGTTCCCCGACAACATATTTTAATAAACCTGTAGACGAATTTCAACCGGGCTCCCGAGAGTGTAGGCTTCTCTACTATTTTACATTTTTTTTATACACCACGGTAGAAAAAAGCACATCCGATGAGATGGTATAAACATGCTTCAATTAGTAGATGTATGGGTGTTAAGCATGGGGGGCCTATGCCCAGAAATGGGCCTAATTCCAATGGGTGTTAAGGGCGAACCAACGCGCGACAGTCGCATTGGGTTTTTTTCTGAATAATTATAATTAATCAAACATGTTAAATCAGATTAAAGAGATTGCGCCAGCCACGTTGTAGGAAATCCTCCTAACGCTCCAGTCGCTCGCGTCTGACGTGTTAGGAGGATTTCCTACAACGTGGCTGGCGCAATCTCTTTAATCTGATTTAACATGTTTGATTAATTATAATTATTCAGGGCTATACTGCTATCATATCAGAGAAGTAGAGCGCATCTGACGACTTAGCGGCTCTGAGCCATGCGCGTAGCAGATAGTACTGTAGAGCAGTACCTCGCTTCAGACTTAGAACAAAACGGCCCTTTGGGCAGCGTAATACTTAAGGTTGTCGATTTCAGTTAAATTTGATTAAATCATTTATGCAATTTCAATACATGTTACTTTCAAATTAAAGATAATAGTAAGAACATTCACTAAGTTCGCAAAAATAAGACTAAAGATTCTAAAGTCCTTTCATTAAGTGAAGCACTGACTTCACTTCTCTTGCCTAACATGGGACATTCCTTGAGGTAAACTTGATTCTATAAGTGGCAACAATAAAGCTACAAATTTAACATTATTAATGCCTAATTCTGAAGATATCTGGTGGGATTCCAAGGGATAATATTATTTTATCAAGGCAAGATTTTTATCTTTTACTTTTCTCGAAACATTTTGAAGGAATTGTTTTAACAGTTTTCGGACATAAACTTCTATAAGTAAGTCAACCCTTGCGTAGCGAATCTTCAATGCCTCATATAACTTTCGGATAGTTATCCGCAGTAGTCGGGTAACTTTCAACTAACTCTCGAGTCTTTAACTTCACTACAGTTGCCTCAAATTGGTAATGCAATTTTCTTCATGTCTCATGTTCAAGCCATCATTGACGACTTAGAAGAGCCAAGAAAATGATAAATATTTAATTAAACCCCCATGAAACTTTTTCAATCCTATTTTTCATACTTAAACTCGATAGGGCCACTTTTCGATTTTTCACATTATTTCAAAATTTTTGCTGACTCAACCAACTGGGTTCAAGATGGCGGAAAATGCTGATTTTCCGGGCGGCACAACTAGAATTAAGGACTGATTTTTCTAAGTTTCAACTCTCTATGTTAAATATCCTGGGCGCAACGATGATAAAATTATAACACACATACAGACGTCATGCTGAAAACCATTCAGGGGGTCTTAAAAACACCCAAAACGGATAATTGAGTTAAAATCTCAAAACTTTTGGGTGAAAACAATACTTTTCCAACCATAGGTGAGGAAAAGTATAAATGAAAAAAAATATGAAAATTATAAGTAAACAAGAAACATACCGGGATTTCGACGTTATTTACATGTTATAATAAAAGTGTCAGATCTCTAATTTAAATAGATTCCTTGATGCAGTGCTAATTCACCTACAGTTTTCGAAAAATTGTTAATATAAAAAAAGTATAACAAATAAATACCCCAAATCCAACAATAATTATTTATATTACATATTATAAATTCTTGGGTAACCTGTCTATTGTCTTCAAAATTCGTTTATTTGCGTTATAAAATGTTTTTTATTCTGTTCTGATTTTTTACACCCGGTCCCAAAGGTAGAGGAATATTTTTAAGGCTTTTTAGTGTTAAAAATCGGATCGGTAGATAAATCAGTAGAAGTTAAGGGGTTCCGCCGGGTTGGGGCCCCACGGGGCCACACTTGGGCCTCATCTCACGGGACCACCGCCTCCATTAAACTCTAAATTGCCATCTCTAATTATAACGTTATTACTCCAATATAAAATTGCATAACTTTTTTTTTTTAGATATCGGCAAAAATGTTATTTTATACATGAATTTCGAACATGATTTAATTTTTCGTTTATAAAACATTAATTATCAGATTTTGTTAAAAAAAAAAACCATAAGTATCATTTCATGCAATTATTTATAAACAAAGCAGAAGAAAAAATTAGATTTTTGTTTGTACGGAAATATTTGCACACATAAGGCATCATATTGGAGTAAAATATAGGATATGCGTTCTACAGGGCATTCTATTAAGAGAGAGCGGAAAGTATATGTATAGAAACGTACATATGCGTTCTACAGGACATTCTATTAAGAGTGAGCGTAAAGTAAGTATAGAAACGTAAAGATGCGTTCTACAGGACATTCTATTAGGAGAGAGCAGAAAGTAAGTATAGAAACGTGAAGATGCGTTCTACAGGACATTCTACTAAGAGAGAGCAGAAAGTAAGTATAGAAACGTGAAGATGCGTTCTACAGGGCATTCTATTAAGAGAGAGCAGAAAGTAAGTATAGAAATTTGAAGATGTGTTCTACAGGGCATTCTATTAAGAGAGAGCAGAAAGTAAGTATAGAAACGTAAAGATGCGTTCTGCGTTCTTAACTAGTCAAATAGAATCTGAGCCTGGGTGTTAGAAATTAAAAAAGTATAGTAGGAAAAGCATCTTCCCGAAACGTGGCCCGTCCCATTGCAGCAGCGCCACGTTCCCGGAACGTTGTCAACCGTGAACGTATTTTCTATTGCGTATTAAATATTGCGGTATGGTGGTGCCCATGCTTGTCGATTAAACCGTTCCGAACCTTAAGGAACCTTAGTAGCATCTTACGGTTTTCTTGCCAACTTTACTCGAAAATAATGATTAAATTTTACAACAGGTTAAGGTTCATTAGAGTTGTTCTGGCGTTAAATTAATTTTGAATATTGTAGATGAGAGGGGGGCCGGGTCTAGGCCGGTGCTCTGAGTGGCCAATTTCACACTAGGATTCAGCCAGATTACTTCCCCTTTCCTCACCGCCCCATTAACATCTTCTTAAATAATAATTAATGGAAATTTAAAGCTTTATATATTCCGTCTTATTTTATTTAAACCGGGTTTTTTAAGCCATTAAAAATAATCGTCACTATTACAATAAATTTAATCAGTAATTTAGTTACAGGTGTGGTCAAAGAAACTGAGTTAGCCGAATAAGCTACAACAGGGATCAAACTGTACATTAATAAAGGACGTTTAGAGTGACCGAATTCCGTCTGCACTCGACAGTAAATTACTCGAGTTTAAAATAAGCAAGAGAAGCGTAAAGTAATTTCCTGCAAGGGTGCTTCCACGAGAATCCTAGAATTTATCATTTCCAAATACTGAACAGGTTTTAAATGTCAAACTGGATTTTCCTGAGAAGACCGAATTAGGTTCCCTCGGTATCTAATTACACGCATTATCGGCAAGTTCAAAAAAATTTGGATTGACTTAACGCAAGATAAGGTAATTTCAATAAACAATTGACGACAGTCGATTAAATAAAAATTATTATTTCCAAAATAATTAATAGACAGGTAAGTTGTAATAATTGAGTATTTAGAAAAGGGAATTAGGATCCGTCGAGGCAGTTTGGCTTCCCACGCGGAACCGAGCGGTCAGGTGTCCCACATGACCCACGCCCATTTAGACGGTAATAATAAGTGGACTATAATTTCCATCTACAGTCCCACCTCTAAAACGAGATTTTTTAAACACAATAATAATTGATCGGGGCGAGCGATCAGACGGTAAATCGCGGTCGGTTTGTGAAGCGACAAATCCGGCTTTATTTTCGTCGTTCAAGTGCCCCCCCCCCCCTCGTGGGTTAATCCTAAAACTCAGTTCATAAATCCCCTCCCCCGTTATCTCTGCAAAATAGGTGTTTTATCAGAGAGGCTTTATCGGAGAAGAGCTTGCATCGCCCCAAACGAAATCGCGACACAGCCCCTTTTCTATTTCAAAAACCAGAAATGGGGAGGAGGGTACCGAGAGTGGCCACTCGCCTACTTCTCTAATTACCGACTTTTTGATAAAACCGCACTACTTTAAATTTCGGACTCCCCCCTCCCTTGTCGGTTCGAAATCAATTTGTCATTAATTGCTCGCCACTGCCTCTTCCCCTTATCCCTAATTGTATTTAATTTAAAATTCCCGGGTCCGATGTTTTTCGAACCTCCCTCCGTCGAGGAATTAATTTGTCGATTTTATTCTCTTTTTTTCCCCTCCTACACAAACCCCTTATTCGATTTCAATTATTCGAAATTTGACGGGGTGAGGAGAAAACAATTAGAAAATTAAATAAAAAGAGGGGCATTACGACAGAATAACAACGGAGACAACAACTGACCTTTATGAATGCCGCGATTTTTTTCCGACCGACAAAAACAAAATACATCACTTTTTAAAATGCTACATACAAATCGATGGGGAAATTCTAAAAAAAATGTCGAAAATCAAATGGGGAAGAGTAGACTTCACCATTTGTGGTGGCTCTACATACCTTTTAAGAGATTTAATTTGTAGTATTAGAGTATATTTTTAATGTGGATCATTAAGTTGTTAAACATTATGTGAAATTAATCAATAGATATTGCAATGTTTTAAATGTTAGTATTGCACTAGTAATACATTTAAACCCAGCACTTACGTTAGGTATACTTGTTTTGTATATATGTATACATACGTATATATATGCATACGTTGTTACTATTTGTGATTAAATAGTTCGATTTTTTTTTTAAATATTCTTTGTTTTATATAAATAAACCTTATTATTATTATTATTATTATCGTTATTCGAGTTAAGACAATTATACAACTAAATAAAAATAAAACACGTGTGGTGTCACAGAACACCCGTTAGGAACGAAGTTCCTTAAGCTATTCATTAAATATAAATTATAAAATCACACTGTTAAGTATACGATGACTAACTTCTTATACATGGCGAAGTTAAAAAAGAGACAAAATTAAAAGTAAACTATTTGAACGTAGCGGAGTTAAGGCAAAATTAAAAGAAATGTTTTTCTTTTTCATTGAAGCGATCTTCTTGCAATAAATATGTATTGAATATTGAGGAAAATAGTAATAATAGTAATCTTGGTGAGTTGATAGTTGAAGAAGAAGATGGATGAAGTAGGTAGGGAACAGGACCGTTCCCTCCGACTCCGCCAGCCTAACTCCAATACTTCACAACACAAAAACTTCAGCTTGGATCAGGTTGAAAGTTTTCATGCCTATTTCAATTGTACTTTAGACGATGTGTGTGAAGTTTTATAAACATATTTACGTTAGAACGTAAGATATCGGTAACAGCGTTGTTTTCTCTATATTAAATCAATGTTTTTTGGTGATCTTTAACACATCATAGCCGTATCGGTATCGGTATTGGTTGGTCTCATTGAATAGATGAAGTTAGAATTTTTTCCCATTCTAAAATTCCAATTTTACATTTAATGCTTACGCATTAATGCTAAAATTTACGCGAGCGTAGCGCCCGAATGCTTGGGCGGATAGCGTTGTCCAACAAACACGTTCTGGGCATTGGTAAAATGAACATGAATACTAAATTTTAACTAAATCGATCAACTTTTACTCAAGTTATCGCCATCGGTCAATTTCGTGACGGTGGTTTTTTTCACCGATTCACTCCCGGGCTCCAGACGCTGTTATAACATAAAAAACTTCGTTCCAAAAATATTATGCAATTTTTAAACGTTTCAACTTCAGTAAGCGTAAATTTCATTTTATATAAAAGCTTCACCCAATCTAGTCACAGTAGAAACGACCAATTTACACAAATGATAAAAAATCATCAATGCGCATAAAAATGTATAAGATTGGATTTAGGTACGGGCCTAACGTAAAGCCGACCACAAACCGACTGCATTCAACTGTCTCAAACCATATTCATAAATGCCTAAATCATTTATCTCATTATTTTTTTTTTATTAAAAAAAAAAAAAAATTCAGCATTGAGTCAAGAAATTTTTTTACACGGAGTATGCAAACTCGCAGAGTTGTAGGTACTTAATAATTATGATTTACTAAATGATTTATAACACATAGTACCCTCCAAAAACGCGAGTTTAAGAGATTATTTTACCGTGGCTAGAAGAGAAGGTGCATTTAACAGTTTAAATCCGTTTTGAAATATAGCGGCTTGTATTCCAAGGACTAATAATTTTCCTCCCTAAAAATAATAAACGTTAGGGAAGACAAAAGATTTGAACATTTCGCTAGTGGAAACTGCAGGTGTTATTGTTCTGAGAGAATTCCCTGACGCCAATTCTACATACCACACCATCCCCTATAAAATATTAAATACTATTTTTAGTTCTATTAAGCTTTCAAAAGATATTATCAATACAGAGAAAATAGAAAAGCTATTACTAAGCCTGCACTCAAGCTTTATTGTATAAAAAAAGCGTTTTGGATAAAAAAAAAAAAAAAAAAAAAAAAGGTGTGGTGATGCGGGACACACACCCGGTATGAACAAAGTTCCTCGCACTTTTAATTAGATATCAATTATAAATTCACACTGCTAAGTATACGATACTAACTACTTATGCATGGTCGATGGTGGAGTCAGAAATGAGACAAAATGAATAGTAACTAACTATTTGTACTTAGCAGAGATAAGGCAAAATTAAAAGAAAATATATATTTTTTTTTTTACAATTGAAGCGAGCGTCTTGCATTAAACATGTTTTGAATATTAAGAAAAAAGTTAATCATTATGAATTTATAGTTAAAGAGGATGGATGTAGCGAGGGAATAGGACTATTTCCTAACCCTGACGCCGCCACGGCCTACTCTATTTAAAATATTATAAAATATATGTCACTTTATTACACAAAAACTTCTGCTTGTATCAGGTTGAAATTTTACATGCCTGTTTTAATTGTATTTTAAACCATGTATATGAAGTTTTATTAAAATCTCTAGAAACTAAGTTATCGATAAAAACGTTGTTTTCTCTATTTTAAACGTTTAGGTCCGCTTTAATACATTTAGCAATCTTTGACACTTTACTTCCGACCTCGCCTGCGGCTCGTGCGTAAATATTTCTTTCGAGTGCAGCCAAGTGCCACTTTGCACACAATAGTTATTTGCGCGCCAGCTGTTCTGTTTATAGCCAGAGTTGCCTTTTGTTGCCTGATTCAGGCTGGAAAAAGTTTTAATAAACGACATGCAAAATGTGGTGCTCTTAAATATCGTGCCAGAAAGTTAGAATTTAATAGGAGGTAGATTGGTTTTCATTTTTTATCACTCTACATTCTGATAGACGTCTCTATTTATAGGTACTTCCATGATTTATATAAATTACATGAGAGCTCCAAGTGGCCCAGTGGAATAAATGGTAATCAAAATGGTTAATGTTTCATAATTTCACACCTTAATGCCCCCCATCGGCGACCCGACATGTTGGCCTAAACTCTACCTGACCTCCAACCCAACGGCCAACCCAACATGTTGGGTGTTCACCATCCACGACCCAACATGAAGGAAGTTGGGTTGGAGTTGGAGTGTTATTATTTTTCATCATAACACTTACTCATCACATTTGATTCTTCTTTTTGTGACTGTCTATCTTTACTTTTTTATATTTTAACATTTTTATATTTGATTTATAGTGTTTAAATCGTGTAGGTAGTTAAAAAATAATCATTAATTGTCATCAATATTATTTGGATTATTTAACCTTTGTTTAGATTTAATTTCTTTCTGTTCGTAATTGGAAAACTGGAGTGCGGTAAAGTAATAAGTGCAGGAATCTGCTGTTTTGCGTAATATTTTGAGTGCGATAACAACCACTTTATCGGTCAACTCTAGGAAAAAATAATTTTATGGAATGATAAAATAGAGCTTCACCCTAACAATTTTCTGTTAACAACTTGAGTTAATTGTCTATGATGTGTATTTTAATTGCCTTTAATTTGTACAACTTTAGCCGAGGCGGTGTACGTACTGGACTACTGTCTACAGTGTAATACAAGCAGTTATAAAAGATCTATGGTAGACGTTATATATAAGCTCTATGTTTTAAGAGGGTTAGCTACAAGAAGGTGTGCTGCTGCGGTCATATTATTTAAACCAATTTATAAGGGGGAGCACGGGCTAATAGTGTAAAGTGGTTGTCGCCTCTCTCTCAGGTCGTTATCAAGACCAGTCGTTCCCGACCTTTATCACCGCTTAATGTACATAAGTTCTTACAATGTTTAGTCACTTGTCGCTAAAAATAAATTATTTTTATAGGTTTCGTCAAGGTTCGTTAGTCAGAAAGGGTAAAATTGTTTTTTATTTTTATTTTAAAACAAGATTTCTTTTTAGAGCTTTTTTTGCATAGATTTAACATCGAAGGATGTGTCATGTTTTGGAAGATATTCATCGACGTGGTTACTGGCTTTGCTTTTCTCCCGTTTTACATGTAAAGCGAGAACTTACTGTCATCTCTATTCCTTTCATATTTATATAACTTGAGAAAATATAGTCGAAAAAAACCTTGAATTCCTCCTCATTTGTCGCTTTGTTAAAACGGAATTACAGAATTCAAGCTTTAGTATGCAAGTTCAAGTATTATTGTATCAGTAATCAGTAAGTTTAAGTATACAAGGGGCAATGGAAACTAAATTGTCACTGACACTGGATGCTATGTCTAGGTATGCTATGCTTACCACTATATATATATATAT